>PVIU01028089.1:0-19473 GCA_004026605.1 Ondatra zibethicus | reverse complement strand
ACCTAGGTGCCCCTCAATGGAAGAATGGATCAAGAAAGTGTGGATTATATACTCATTAGAATACTACTCAGCGGTAAAAAACAAGGACATCTTGAAGTTTGCATGCAAATGGATGGAAATAGAAAACGCTATCCTGAGTAAGGTAACCCAAACCCAGAAAGATGATTATGGTATGTACTCACTCATTAGTGGACCCTAGTGCTTTTTATTTAAATTGGAGATAGGAAACACCTGCAGATTTATTTTAGTCAATGAAGACAGCCATTGATATCTATGCCAGACTGAACAACAGCCTCCAACATGTCCATAACCTAGTTGAGGGTTATAAAAAGTTACTATATATGGCAAAGGATGCTTTGCCTGTGCAATTAACTGACATATGTTAAGATAAGGAGATTATCATGGCTTATTCAGATGAATTCAATATACTCTCCTTGGATCCTGACAAAAACCAAGATATTCAGAGTCAGAAATAAAATGATCATCTGACCCTCTGTAGTTGTCGTTAGAAATAGAACATGATGCTATGAGCAAGGGAGAGAGTTGGTGAATAGAGTTTAGCAATGGGAAAGACACATACTCCTCTAGAGTCTGTGAGAGACAAGTCCTGATATTCATTTACATTTTTGTCCAGTAAGACCAGTTTCACATTTCTAAACTCCAGAACTTTAAAGATCAATAAACGTTCTTTGGAGTCAACAGGTTTATGTTTATTGGTAGCCATGGAAAATGTGTGTTCTGCATGTAGAAGCTCCAAGAAAATAAAATAACTCCCAATAACCTTCATGAATCAGGGCTTTGCATGCTAGTTGCACTCTGTATTACTTGTATGGAGGATATGATCTATTCCTGCAAGTGATTCTGTTTGCTTATAAGTGAAAGTAGATGAGACTTTGACATTTTCATCAGATTAGTGATGTATACTTTATTTCAATGATATAATATTGAATCATGTAATAGCAGGTAATAGTTTTTATTAACAAATATGACACAAATGGTTGAGTTTTTATACAAACACACACTTGATACACACACACGCACACACACTAATTTTATCACAGTCTATGAAGGAAAATATGTGTGTTCAATGAACTTGCCTGTGTATAGGGAATAGAATTATGCAAAAACTTGTATGTGCAAAACACCATACAAGCAGGCCTATGGGTCTTGAGACATTGCCACTATCAATGCCTGTCTCACTATTGACTGCCCTAAATGAAGTATAGTATCTATAGGATGATAAACTAAACAGCCAAAGAGCAAAACAGTCAAACATGGTGGCTGATTCTTGCATTTTCAGAAGTTGGTAAGGGGAGACGGAAGGATCGGATGTTTAAAGCCAGGAAAACTAATTGAAACCATGTTTTTTAATTATTATTATTTTTATTGAGCTCTTCCTTTTTCCATGCTTCCCTCCGTACCTCTCCCCTACCCTTCAACCCTCTCCCAAGGTCCTCATGCTTCCAACTTACTCAGGAGATCTTGTCTCTTTTTACTTCCCATATATATTAGATCTATGTATGTCTCCCTTAGGGTTATCATTGTTGTCTAGGTTTTCTGGGATTGCGATTTTTGGGCTTATTTTCTTTTCTTTATGTTTAAAAACCACTAATGAGTGAGTACATAGGATGTTTGTCTTTCTGTATCTGGGTTACCTCACTCAATAGGTATTTTCTAGCTCCATCCATTTGCCTGAAAAATTTAAGATGTCATTGTTTTTTTTTTTTCCTTATCCATTCTTCAGTCGAAGGGCATTTAGGTTGTTTCCAGCTTCTGGCTATGACAAACAATGCTGCTATGAACATAGTTGAGCACATGTCTTTGTGGCATGATTGAACATCCTTTAGATATATACCCAAAAGTGGTATTACTGGGTCTTTAGGAAGGTTGTTTCTTAATTTTCTGAGAAATTGACACACTGGCATCCAAAGGGGTTGTACCAGCTTGCATTCCCACCAGCAATGTAGGAATGTTCCCTTTTCCCCACAACTTCTCCAGCATAAGTTGTCATCAGTGTTTTTGATCTTGGCCATTCTTACAGGTGTAAGATGGAATCTCAGAGTTGTTCTGATTTGCATTTCTCTGATGACTAAAGATGTTGAACATTTCCTTAAGTGTCTTTCAGCCATTTATGATTCCTTTGTTGAGAGATCTCTGTTTAGGTCTGTACTCCTTTTTTATTGGATTATTTGTTCTTTTGATGACCAATATCTTAAAAATGTAAAGAAATAGAACAATCCACACCCATGCCTACTCCTTTCATCCCTATATGGAAGGACTCTTTTGCACTTGAGCAAAAGTCTGGGAGTCATATTTTTCTGACCCCATAATATTCTACAGTTGTATTTTACCCCACAGCACAGGTGTTGTCAGAGCATGGTCTGGTTCTCCTCTGGCAACTGCAGTTTTTTTCTTTTAGACCATGTTTGAGGTGCCCAGGACTCTAAAATTCCACACACAGCATATGCCAGAATCCATTTCCATGACTACTGCTTTCCTTTTTCTGTATCTATTCTGTCTAAGAGAAGACTTTATCTACTTCTCCAATCCCTAAGCAACGGTCATTTTTCACTAATGTGGAGTAAGCTTGATTGTGCAGTCTGCAAAGACCATATGTATCTGAGGAAACAGAAGCTCCACAAGGAAGATTTAAATATTAAATCATTTAATTTTCATACCCTTTCCAATAAGTTGGTATTCTTATACTTTCCACTTTACAAATAAGCATATTGAGAAAGAAAACTGGCTGGATGTGTGCTTTCTTAAGAGGGGTACACATGGAGGGTTCAAGGAAGGGAAAATAGTTAAGATCTTCTGGGTAAACTGGGAGAGGGAGGTAGAAGGGAGGGAAGGGGGGTGTGAACATGAGGGATCAGTAAGGCCAGTTTGGGCGAGAGATGGAGAGGAAGAACAATGAAAGTGTTATTTTGATAAAGGGAGACATTATGGGGTTAGGGAGAAACCTGACGCTATGGAAACTCCCAGCAATCCACAAGGATGATCCCAGCTAAGACTCCAAGCAATAGTGGAGAGGGTGCCTGAACTGGCCTTCCCCTATAATCATATTAGTGATTACCCTAATTGTCATCATAAAGCCTACGTCAAGTAACTGATGGAAGCAGGTACAGTGGTCCACTGCCAAACACTGTGCTGAGCCCCTGGAGTTCAATTGAAGAGAGGGTGTAGGGATCACATGAGCAAGGAGGGTCAAGATCATGATGGAGAAAACCACAGAGACAGCTAACCCCAGCTAGTGGGAGCTCATGGACTCTGGACTGACAGCTGGGGAACCTGCATGGAACAGAACTATACCCTCTGAATGTGGGTGACAGTCATGTGGCTTGATCTGTTTGTGGGGCCCCTGATGCAGGGAACAGGGTCCTTCCTCAGCTTTGCTTGCCAGGCTTTGTTGACTCCCCAAGGGAGACCTTACACATTCTAAGGAGTGGATGGGAGTGGGAATAGGGGAGGTGGGGTGGGACAGCAGAAAGGGGGGGGGAGAACTGGGGTGGGTATGTAAAAATATAAAAAGAATTTAGCTAAAAGCAATTTCAGAGCATTTGATCTTTGATATAAAGTAACACTGACCCCCTTTTAAAGTTTGTGTAGTGTATGAGCAATGTAACAGAGAAAGCACTTTTTAGGAATTTGCCAGATCAAAGATCACAGGAAGACAGAGACCCAAAGCAAAAGAATTCTCTCCCCAGGTCTCAGAGTGAGAAATGAGATCAGAGAAGGTGATATTCATGCCTGCTGGTGGCCTGGCGTAAGTAAGCAAGGAAGGATGGGTGCAGCTCATAAAACATGGGCCTCATTGGTACAAGCAAAGGTTTTGTGTTTGAATTTACTTTACATAAGGAACAAGGCATTCATTAGAGATGAGTCATTCTAGATAGGAAAGTGCCCCTCTATGTTTTGAATGAGCTGCTAAAACCAACTACATGAATTTTCAAAGCCATTGACACAGCTGGGGTTTTATTATAGATTTGCCACAGTGAAAGATAATGTGGAGTTATTTCTCTGTACCAAGGATGCAACTTGTAATCATGTTTCTCGTTTTTAAGAGAATTGAAAAAAGTGTGTGTGAAATCCGAGCTGATTTGCAGAAGCATAAATGATCACACAAGACGTTGCTTGGGAGTGAATCCTTATATCATCTGCCACGGCTTTGCTGAAAGACTGACGCAGTTCCATTATCAGGAACACTGGCCCCTCCATCTCCCAATCGAGAATTCTGTAGGGGCTGCTTTGAGTCTCACTTCCATTGTGTTTCAGGCCAGCTCTTTTTTCTGTGTGCACCTGCGCTTCTATTACCTCCTTCATGAGGGTAGATCTTATTATTTTCCTTTTTGCCTCACACAGACAGCAAGATAGGTTAAGCACTAGCATAGCATCTCATCTACATCATGATCCCCTAGAGACTATAGTCCATATGATATTCAGTACAAGAGAGTGTATGACACAATATTCTTGCTTCAGAATTGAAATAATTATTTCATTAAAATATTTTTATGGAGATATAATGCTATTTCAACTAGTAAAAAGAAGTGCGTTGCTGCCAAATATCAATGAGATTCTCACCAATGTGCGTACATATTAATGTATGTTTGTGCTCTGCTCTGTGAGTGAGTGTGTGTGTGTGTGTGTGTGTGTGTGTGTGTGTGTGTGTGTAAGAGAAAAAGAGAAATAGAGATAGAGGGAGAGTGGAAAGAAACACAGGACAGAGAAAGACAGAATAGAAAGAGACTGTGTGCTTGGTGTAGTGGAGATTGACCTCTGGTAAGTCAGCATGAAGTTTCACATGAATCTCAGGGAAAAATGCAGAATCAGAATGAAAAGCAAAGCTGAAGAACAAATCAAAGTTCTAAATTCACGAAAATTAGAAACAAGGAGTGTGTAAAGTATGTGCTTTTGGTTTTCTAGCAAAGCTGTTTATTTCATATCACAATTGTAATAATTTTGAGTTATAAACTTATCACTCTTTTTGTAGCATAGATGCTGAGATATTTCATAGTGATAATTCACAATAGTTTCTCCTGAAAAAAATTCATTCTTAAAACTTTGAAATCTATTTTCAACTATGTTTATGTGCCCATGTTTTAGGATTGGGATCACATAACATATAAGGTATATGTTCTGATTTCTTTGTTAAATATTTGATGGGAAATTTTAATCTTTTGAAATTTTATACCTTTAAAACATACTTTAAATGATTACATGCATTCTATTTTTGTTAATTCGTTCATTCATTCGTTCGTTTGTTTATTCATTCATCAACCATTTACTGAAAACTATCCTGAGCCAAGCAGTATACTCAACTTTGGAGGTGCAAAAGGCAAGGGATGGTGCTGTTATCTTCAATAAATTCTTTCAAAGATACAGGTTACATGGTTGCAATTATTCTTTTAATAGGTCAACTTGACTAAACTAAGTACTACCAGGTTGGTAGCAGGGCAGTATTTCTAAGTATGCCTCCTTAGTGTGTTTCTGAAAGTTAATACTATTTGAACATATACCCTTAACCATAGAAAGTGAAAAAATATTGGCCTTTTCATTGAAAATTTAAATAGAAAAGAAAAAGATAAGGAGGGTACAGTTACTCTGTAACTGATCGAGGCAATCTCAAGCTGCTTCACAGCACTGACTTCTTAGCTTTCAGACTAGGTCTGTATTTATAACATTGGTGCCTTGTTATCGAGGGTTAGGATTGAATTTCATTTTGGTTTTCATGCCTCTTTACCAGACAACTGATTACAGATTTTTTTTTGGCATTCATTTGTGTAAACCTGGCTAAGGAGAATGTTGTCATGAATGATTTGTTTCAAAAGCTTGGACCTTCATTTGGATCTCTAGTCCCTACATAGAAAGCTGGCTTTGTGGTGTAAAACTTGAAACCTTGTACTGTGCATATGTGTTGAGGGGACAGATGGCCTTGTTAGCCAGCCAAGGCTGTCTAGCTCAATCAGAAATTAATGTCTGGGTTCATTGAATAATCTCTGGGTTCTTCAAAATAATGAAGTGGATATTAGTAGAGAATGATAGTAGACATTGACTTCTGGCTTCAACACTTGCTTTCATAATCCTGTATACACTCATACACCATATAAACATACACACACACATACACATACACACATGTCCAAACACACCCTCACAGAGACATACAAATACACCTATACCACACATCTGTGAACAAAGCTCACATATCTGAAAATCTAATGTGTATATATATATATGCATATGCATACATACATACATATACACACATATATTCTACATTTCTGTCCACCTATCTTTTTGTGTATGATTTTCTGGATGTGACCAATACTGTCAGTTGCCGAACTTGACATTCATGTCCTTTTCTCTTAACAGTCTCAGAAATTGAAGCTGGAAAAAAATGACATTCCAAGCTTTGCTTCCAGCTGCAGCTGGTCATGCAACTCAGTTGTAGCTTGTGCGATTGAAATTCAAGTGAGAGGCCAGATTTCTAGAAGGATTTTGCTTTTCATGTAAAGGGAACTGATACATTGAGATTCTTGACAATCATTCCATTTCTTTTTTATTTCTACTTTAAAAGGAAGCATGATATTTGGGTTGTACTTTCTATCAACTATGAGTATACAATCAGTCTTCTAAGGATTTCAGGACAGGAAGCACTGGAAAATCCTGCTCCTGGTAGTCCCACTGAATGCTTAAGCAGTTTAAGCACTGTGTGTGAGGAGATTCTTTATGTTGATAAAACTAACACTGGCCTGCTAAATTTTGACTAGACAAATTTCCTGATATTTATTACTAGACACAGTAATAATGTCTTCTGTTATTTAGCTAAACTATTTTTTTGGCTTCTTTAGTCTTTTGTGACTTTTTCCCAATCTTAAAACTATGCCATAAAGAATAACTTCATCTGAAAAATGTTTAGACCAATTGAAATTCTGATAAAATAAATTGTGTGAATTACAACTGCAGGACACAACAGCCTAACCTCTGACACACTTAAGTAAATTGACATATTAAATTAGAAACAATTTGCCTTTCAAAATGTAGAGGAACACCCACTGCAAAGGACAGACAGTTCTCAGTTTTGTTGCTTCAATGCATCAGGTGTCTTTATTAACAGAAATAGCAGATTTGATTTCAGGAAATAGGTTGCCATGTTTTTAGTGAGAAAACAGAATTTAAAAGTCATGGAGTCACCCTCATTCAGCTCACATTTGGGTAATCATGATGGTGTGACTTAATAAGTCTAGTTCCTTATGCTTCTAGAAGGCACAATTTTCACAGCCAAGTTCCTGATAAACTGTTTCTTACAGTCCTTCTGCCTCTCTTCCTTAATGTTCCCTTAACCCAAGTTGCAGAAGGATTTTGTAGATGTATCCATTGGGACTTGGTTCCACAACTCTGCATTTTGATTGGTTGTCATTTTTTTTATAGTGCTGTCCATCTGATGCACAGAGAAGTTTCCTTGATGATGAATAAAGACCACACTTCTCTGTGATTATAAGGACAAGTGTTTACAGATTGTTGGGTGTTATTCTGGTTTAGTAAATTAGTGGTTGTAGATTCAGCTCCAATAACTGTAACTTTACTAGCATTGAGTAGTTAGCTAGGTTTCTAGTACTAGGCATGATCTCTCCCTTGTTCAACAGAGGTTAAGTCCAATTAGATGATGCTGGCTAACAAACAAACATGCCAGACTGTATGAAGAAAAGTCTATGAAGCCTTCACTCCACATACAGAACTGTAGGCAGCAGAGGAATGTTGGAAATGGGAGGTAGCCTTCATGAGGGAAGAACACACCAAATGGTTGTCTAGTGCCCAAGGTTAGTCCAGAACACATACAAAGAGATAATATTATACAGACTAAACAAATCGCATTTAGGAATTTATATGTATATACATGTATGTGTTTGTATGGAATAACAATTGGTGGAAAAGGATGTCATGTATTTGAAGGATAGTGGAATATATGGGAAGGTTTAGCAGTGTTTCTCAACCTTCTGAATGCTGCAGCCCTTTAATTCAGTTCCTCTTGTGGCGGCCCTAACCATAAAATTATTTTCATTGCTACTTTATATCTGTAATTTTGCTACTGTTATGAATCATAATGTAAATATCTGTGTTTTCAGATGGTCTTAGGCAATGCCTGTGAAAGGGTCTTTACTTTATGCCCTTAAAAAGGGTTTCTGACTCACAGCCTGGTAATTGCTGGTTTAGGAAGGAAAGGAAAGGGAGAAATGTTGTGATTCAGCTATAATCTCAAAAGTTCAAAAAGAAAAAAGAGCAGAGGAACATTTGTGGGCACTCAGGCACATTTTACCAAGGGAGTTTTTTCTTGTGTGAACTCCACAGATGACCTTAAGAACCAAGATAACCCAAACAAATTTCATTGCCTTGAGGGTCACTTGCCGGCATCCTATTTGTGCTTTCTTCTTCGTTCTGTAAAATACGAGCATGTTTTTCACCCAGGGCATTAGCCAACTGTTTGGGAGAAGTGCAGCAAAATTCTTAATCATTTGCCTCCATGGTTTTGATTAAAATGTGAAATTGAGGATTCTTAGAAAATTAATAAAATGGTGTTCATTTCTTGTAATCTTACCCCATTTGTGAAAAAGATGTGATTATCAGCTAAATTCAGCAAAAGTACAAAATACTCAAATCCCAATGTTTATCAAATTGCAAATTTGGTGTGAAGACATTAAATGTGTAAATCCTACTGGTAGGTTGAAATGGAAATTTTATTTATTGTGCACATATTATTCGTTTTTGACTTATGAGTCATATATTGAATTTGTTAGCTCTCCTACTTGGAAGACAGAAAATTAGCCGAGAGACTTTTTTTTTTTGTAGGAATCTAAGTATGACCTAACTAGGAATATAAATGCTAGTCCACATCATAAATGTTCAGTCAAGTACAGGAAATGATGGTGAGGGGATTCTGTTCCCAATCAGTGCCTCTTCTTTTCAGCTTAGAGCCTTTCAGTGTCAGCGAGGGTCCTATCATTCCCCACTTGACTAGGGAGGAAACTTTTCATTCCTTTGAGATGTTGCTGTGATATATCAGATCTTATTCAGATGGATTGCTGGTATAGAAATCCTAGATGATAAGCTTGCATGTAACTTTCCAACACCAAGGACAGAAAGGATGGAACAGTATCCCTACTTCTTCTTCACTAAAGTCCAGTCAAATGTAAAACTCAAGTTAAAAGTAACCTGTTTCAGAGAGTGACAGGTAACAGCAGGTAAAATTTTCTAGAAAGTGTATTTTCTTAATGATGGAAAACTTCCCCAAACATCACCATTGAACTTTGTATGCACTGTATCCTAGGTTGAAACTGACTTCTTTAAGGAGTGATTTAGAGCATACCAAGTGATAAAGAGGAGGCTAACCGAGCCTATTGGTAGTTATATCTACGTTTACTTCTTTACTGCTTAATTTATGTAGAAACTTTTCCCTACCCATCCTGTTTATGTGCTGTGGTGTAAAAAATCCATATTTATTTCCCTGCTGCTGACTAGTTCTAGCAGCCTGAGCTTGTACAGTATCACATATTTTCTTTGTGTTGATTAGGGTTTTTTTTTTATTCACTCAGATGTAGACTTCTCCTTAATGTCATCAAAAAGTATTTGAGACACAGAGTTCTAGGGATAACCGGCTGCATTTCATGGCATACCTGATCTATAATAGGATTTGCCTTCGGAAAGATGTGAAGCAGATGCTGACGAAGCTGCTTAGAAATGTGAAGTCTGTGAAAATCTTGGCTTTCATCCTTAGTCTCACTTCTTGCACATGCTTTCTTGTATCGGAGGCTTCAACTCATTGCATCCATGGAACAATCAAAAGATTTCCTGAAGAGAAATACTCTTTTTGTTCTCTCTCAGTTCATTTATTTTAATTTCTGTTTTAACTTAAGATAGTAACCTAGAGCGATCATTTTCAAGTTTAAACAAACTGTGTGTATCTTCGAATGGATAAAGGGGTCGGTTTTACCATGTGCTGTGTACTAAAAATCCCACAGCTGAAAAGAGTCAAATGAGCATCTGCACGAGTAGTCATGGAGAAGAGAAGGAGAGAGACAGAGAAAAAGACAAAGAGACAGACAGAGAGAATTTCATATTTCTTGTGTCTATCTTGAGGGTTTGAATTGTTCTTAGGTAGTAGAGTGGACAGCAGCACCAATTCCAACTCCAAGTATGTGAAGACAGAAAGAAAGCTGGGTACCGAGAGAAAATACCTTTATGTTTCCATTTTTTCTTCTTAGGAATTAAAAGCATTTCCTTATAAAGCCAGTGATTTTCTTTCCATAGTCATTTTTTGCTGTGTACTTCATTGTCCACAAATGCTTCAGAGCCTCATATGTGAAAGTTAGTCTAGTAATGGAGGATGGACCTCTAAAATGTCTCCGAGTCTTTGAGATTGTTTGATTGCCTGGCTGATTGATGGGTTCATAATTTCATTCTATGAATGGTTTATTGAATTCATTCTTCTATGAATGGTTTTAGGGTATGTGCTGGAAATGCAATCTTAAGCAAAAAGGGACTTTAGCTGTGCTCTTGGAGCCTATGTGGAATAGGGTGATGGGCTTTACAAAATTATCTCACAAAATACAGATGAAATGAGAGCAACAAAAGAAGAAGTGCATGAAACCATGAAATGTAAAATAGGGAATTTTACATGGTCAGAGCTGGTAAGCATGGTGCCTCTCAGGACTTTCCTTCAGCAACTTGAAGAGTATAGTAGAAGGTTTTATGTTTTGTTTTGTTCTTTGAGTTTTTTGAGACACGGGGTTTCTTGGTGTAGCCCTGGCTGCTCTGGAGTCCTGGAACTCACTTTGTAAACCAGGCTGGCCTTGAATTCACAAAAATCCACCTGCTTCTGCCTCCTAGTGCTGGAATTAGAGGCATGTGCCACCACCACCCAGCAGACTGTAGAGGTTTTAACTAGCAGAAATGGTGGTTGAAGGGGGGGCATGCTGTGCATATATTCTGTAACAGTGTGGAGAACAGTGGATACAATTGGCAGGGAATCAGTGTATGGCTGGAGTGAGAATCCTCACCCTGATGTTGCAGACTTGAAGTATCAACCTCCCATTAAGGTTCTTTAAGCATTCTATGTTTACAGGAAGAGTCTAGGGAATGCATTAAAAGTTCAAAGTGATGAATGGGACAGGGCAGAAAATATGGAACACAACAGAATTCCTGCCATTCCTGCTCCAGAGAGACCTCCAGGCTGTGGAGTCACAGGAAATTGATGTGTTTGTATGTGTGTGTGTCTGCATGAACGAGCATGTGAGCGTGTGTGTGAGCTCATGTGCACACATCTTATTTTCTTAGGACTCTGCAAATGGCAGGTTGCTTAGCAAGGTTTCCATAAAGTGGTGAGAACGTTTATATTTACAAATGATGGGCACATATGTGACTGACGGTTTGAGGAAGCCTAGTGCAAGTGAGTGCGGCACCCTCTTGGCCATCTCTCTTCACAGTCGCACTCTCTGGCCTTGCTTATTTCTTATCTACTGTAGGTAAAAATCCACTAATTTTTTTCAAAGTCCATTCCTTCTCTCTTCTCATTCCATCTTACACCTCTGCTCTACTCTGTTTAGAAATGAGGCGGTCTCCTATGGGTATTAATAAAACATGGCATATCAAGTTGTGGTAGGACTAAGCACCTCTCCTTATGTTAAGCTTGGGTAAGGCAACCCATTTTGAGGAATAGGTTCCCAAAAGCCAGCCTAAGTATTAGGGACAGCCCATGCTCCCAGTGTTAGGAACTCCACAAGTAGGCCAAGCTACACAACTGTCACACATATGCAGAGGGCCTAAGTTGGTCCCATGCAGGCTCCCTGGTGGTCAGTTCAGATTCTGTGAGTTCCAATGAGCCCTTGGCCATGCTGGCTGGTACAATCCTTCCTCCCTCTCCTCAGCAGGATTCCCTAACAGACTAATGTTTGGCCATGGGCCAAATTCTACGAAGCGAGACATAAATGCAAATATCCTTTCCAGCCCACTCTCTTTGCACATAAAGATGGAAACAGATTTCTAAGTGTATACATGTAGAAAGCTTGTACAATATTGGAAATGGGTCATGCTATAAATTTAATTTACAATCTGTATTACAAAGTCAATATGTAAGCAAGGTACTTCCTTGTCAATGTGACTTAGAACAGCTGTGGTGAGGATCGTCTGGCAAAATTTTGTAAAAAAACAGCCATAATTTATTTAATAGCTTCTTCTATGATGGACATATGTGTTACTTCCAGGTCTCCACTAGTATATAAGATTAGAATGGATATTCTTGCACATAAATCTTTTTGTCCCTCTCTGATTATGTCCTTGGGAGAAATTACAAGAGGGAATTACTGGGTCTCTTGGTATACCTATTTAAAGTTTCAATACATTTGTGAATTATCTGTCCTTCAAAAAGGCTGAGACAATTTAATCATCATCACTTTGGAGATTATGTCCATTATCCCTTGTCTTTTTTAAGGCACTTTTTATTATGATTCTTATTTTTAGACCTTCAGATAGACTATAGTTGATATGTTTTTGCTATTTGAATTGGCGCTTTGTGTTTTTTAACTTGGTATCAGTATTCTTAGCAACTATATATCACATTTTATTCATATTCAGAACTTTAAAATGGTCAAAAATTGTTAAATTAATTCAGATATTATTGCAATAGGCCTTTTCTTTGTGGATTTTGAGGCCATCTTTTATACTCAGAGAAAGAAAAGAAACTTCGCTGGCATCAGTAGCAATTAATAGCATAATAAGTTTCCTGCATGTTGTTTTGCAGAACTCTATTCATCTCACAGCTAAATGTTTTATAAGTTTTAATAAAGTGAGGAAAATGTCCTTTTGAAAAAGCAACAGGTTTATAAAAATCCTATGTGTATATGGAGAGTGTTTCCCTTGCCCATCATCCTTCTAGTGCCTGCTTTCACAGTTTTCTTTGTTTCTGAGAATTTTATACATGTGCTGTGATCATATATACCCCCCACTTTTCCTCCAGCAGCTTCCCCCATACCTTCCAATCTTGTCTTCCTCTAATTTCATGTCTGTTTTTATTTGTTGTCTGTGTAACCCATTAAGCTAAGTTGGTGTTGCTTGTATGTGCATAGGTGTGGGGGGCATCCATGGATCATGGGAAGCCTACTAGTGGTCACATTATAAAACAGCAATAAAAATATCCTTCTCATGGTACCTATCAGCTGTCAATCAGTATAGTGTGGGGCCTGAAGATTAACTAAACCCAACAATGCTATGATTTTGACTGTCTTGATCTTAAATAGATCTTGTGCAGGTAACCACAGAGGCTGTGCTTTGATGAGTATGATAGCTATATCAAATTCTTAAGATGAGATCGCACAGCAATCCTCTCCATCCTCTGGTTTTATGTCTTTTTCTACCTCCTCTTTTATGATATTCACTGAGCCTTGATGTAGATGAAGATGTGGAATTGATATGTATGGCTCCTTTAGAACTGAATGCTCAGTCTATTTTATGCTAAGCAATCTGACAAGTTACACATCTTCTATTGTTCCATGCAAACAGAAATCTTCCTTACAAAATGGACAGCACCCCAGGTCTATGGGTATTAAGAAATACTTAGATGCCAGATGTTGGTGGAGCACACCTTTAATCCCAGCACTCAGGAGGCAGAGGCAGGTAGATCCCTGTGAGATTAAGACCAACCTGGTCTACAGAGTGACTTCCTGGAAAGACTCCAAAGCTACACAGAGAAACCCTGTCTTGAAAAAAAAATAAAGAAGAAACCAAAAACAATACAACGACAACCAAAAACAAACAAGCAAACAAAATTAATACTTAGAAGGCTATTTGACAGTACCCAACTTTTCCTATTATTAGTTCTTTTAATATGTTAACATCTCCTACTATTGTATTACATTTGTTACAATAAATGAACCAATATTGATATAGTCTAGTTTTCATGGCACATTGTGTCTAGTAAGGTTTATCCTTTGTATTGCAGACACCAAGATTGATGGAAAATATCTAGTAACCACCATGCCTGCTTTATACAAAATATTTTTTTTCAGTCATAACAAGTGCTGTTCTCCATTTGTGTACCTGTCCCTCCATCGCTCTGCCCACAAGGGTCTGGTAAGATCTTTTTTATTTGACTTCTACAGAATTTACATGACTGGAATTATACATATGTAACATTTTGGAGTGTTTTCTTTGACAGCAGCACATGCAAGGTTTCTCCAAGTCTTTTCTCAGCATAGGATCTTATTTCTTCTTATTGCTATGTAGTAAGTATTCCCAACTAAAGGTCTGCATTTTTGTTGAAGGTTATCTTAGAGGCTTCCAGATTTTAGAAATTGTGAAGAAAATAGTGACTGTAAATATTCATGCACAAGTTGTTATATTCACATGCATTTTCAATTAATTTGAATAAATTTCTTGAGTCATATTTTAAGATTATTCTTAGCTACAATATATACATATATATTAAAATATTAAAATATATGAAATATATATCAAGTGCCTGTCTTCTAAACTAGCTAAACATTCTTATACTGCCACCAAAAATGAATGAGTATTCATATGGCTCTATAGTTCTGTCAGCATATTTTTTTCAATATTTTGAATGTAATCCACTCTAACATACTTCTTGTGCTATCTCCTTGATCAGTTTCTAAATTGCAATTTCCTAATTATATATCATACCGAGCTACATTTCCTTTGTTTATTTGCCATCTGTATGTCTCTTGGTACAAATGCTTATTCTATTGTATATATTATCATGTTTTACTTTTTTCCTTTTTGCTCTAATTGAATTTTCTGCAAAAATGTTGTACTTGTAAATAATACATTATGGACACTCTCTATTTGGAATCTTTCTTCTTCGCCTTTGTTGCCTGTCATGGTCTTTCCTCTCTATACGTCCTTTTCCCACTTTTCTTTCTGTGTGTTCTGTTTTGTGGCCCATTGTGTTTGACCATAGCTGTTTTATATGAACATGGGTTTGGGACTATTCATTACTGGGATCCCAAGTACTTACTGTACTGAAGATAATGAGTCACCGTTTCCCAGACTCCATCAGTAATTCAGCAGGCAGATCATCCATCCCTTCCTAGGCCTGCCTAACTCTTGTTAGGTCCATTCTGGTGCAGGCCTAATGTGGACAACCCTATTAGATGTGAGTTCCTGGTTGCTTTGGTTGTGTCATATCTGAAGATAATTTTTCAAATGCCTTCTCTCTGTGTCATTGCACCAATATTCATTTTAGCCCCTATTCCAAGATATTCCCCAGTCTTAGAGAGTGTGAATACAAGGACTATTTTTAGAGCAGGAAGTTCATGTCTGGTACTGTAAACCTGGTAAAAAACCACAAACCTGGGAAGTTCTAGGTCTGAGGGGATTTACTACTGTTGGCATATCAAGTTACAGTAAAACTAAGGACCTCCCTTCTGATTATTATTCTATGATGAATAGGTTTCCAGAAGCCTGCCAAAGAGTCAGATAGCCCATGTGCTCACTTTTATGCAGAGGGCCTAGGTCAGTGCCCAAACTTGACACCACGTGGAGAGCCAGAAACTGGAAGGACCAGAGACCTAAGACAGAACAAAACACGACTGGGAAAACAAAACTCAACTCCTGCACTGGAAGTGTTGCCTGGTCATAGGCGATGGCCAGTTCGGGCTACTGATGATTCCCCATCGCTGAGGGCTCTTAGCTGGGGTCATTCGTTGACTCCTGGGACTTTCCCTTGCACTAGTTTTTTACCTCACGCCAAAATGCTCCCCTTTTCCAGTCATCTTTTTCAGTACCTCTCCTCTCCACACCCCCCAGCCTGATCCCTCACGTTCCCATCCCCACTCACCTCCAGTCCACCATGAAATCTGTTCTATTTTCCCATCCAAATATGCTTGGTTGATTCAAGCATCCATTCTTAATCCCTCCTTGTTACCAATCTTCTCTAAGGTTGTGGATGGTGCATAATTATCCTTTACTTTACAGGTAATATACACTTACAAGTGGGTACATACCATGCTTGTTTTCTGGGTCAGGGTTACCTCAGTCAGGATTTTTTTTTCTAGTTTTATCCATTTTCCTGCAAATTTTATCATACCATTGTTTTTAACAGCTTGGTAAATTATACCATTGTGTAACTATACCACATATTTTTTATACATTCTTTGGTTGAGGAACATCTAGGTTGTTTCCAGGTTCTGACTTTTACAAATAAAGCTGCTATGAACATAGTTGAGCAAGTGTCCTTGTGGCACGATTGAGTATCCTGTAGATATATGCTCAAGAGTGGTATAGCTGCGTTTTCAGGTAGATTGATTCTCAGTTTTCTGAGAAACTGCCATACTGATTTCCAAAGTTGTTGTACAAGCTTGCACTTCCACCAGCAATGGAAGAGTTTTCCCTTGCTTCACAGCCTCTGCAGCATGAGGCTATCACTTTTTTTGTTCTTAGACATTCTGACAGGAGTAAGATGGAATCTCAACATCATTTTTATTTGTATTTCCCTAAAGGCTAATGATGTTGAACATTTTTAAAGTATTTCTCATGCATTTGATATTCTTCTTTTTTTGTTTTCTTTTTCTTTTCTTGTGATTGAATCATAATTCTTTTATTTACTTATTTAAGAGTTTCTTTTTTATTTGGTTTTTGAGCAAATAGTCTTTTATTCTATTTGTATTTTCAAATAATTTCTCCTGTGGCTTGCCTTTTGATTTTCTTGATAACCTTTTTCATAGAGTATATTTATTAATTGTAATACAATCTAACAATTTTTCATTATGAATAATACTTTTGGAGTTGTATTCAAGACTCCCAAATCCAAGATTACCTAATTTTTCTCCTACACTTTAGAAATGTAAAGTCTTTGCATTTTCTTGGCCATACATTATCTGTTTTTAATTTTTTAAAAAAATTAAAGTTTTAATTTTAATAAAGGTTTTTGTACATATGTCTTGCTCTTCAGTTACCACAGATGTTTCTGGTCCATGATTAGAACTCTCACTAGTTCTGTGTTATTGGTACTGAAAGTATTAACGTAAATTTCAATTCAGAGACAGGTCTGAGTGTTGAACTACTGACTGCTGTTTTTGTGAATATACAAGTAGCTTCCATTTATATGAGATCATTAGTAGCCATGCTTGCATCATGCTCAGTTTGTGTAGTGTTTGGAACAAAGAGAGAACTGTTCATAAGCTGTTGCAAAAGTATAAATTTTGTTATTTTATCATATTCTCTGTCTGTTCAGGTCCTCTTACACTTCCCTTTAATTCTCCTGAATCTCGCTCTTTGGCAGCCAGTGTTGGTCTCCTCTATGATCAGTCTTTGTTGGATAGTGTTAGACTCTGCAGCCTCTGTCTTTATGGCTTTGAGTAAACTGATTTCATTGTTTGATGTGCCCAGTTGTAGAGAGATTCCCAGCTCTAGATCTTTATCGTTAGAGAACAAGTCTAGTCTATGGATTACAACTTTCGAGAATACTTCAAAAGTATTTTTATTGTTCCCCCTTTATATAATAATAATAATGATAATGATAATAATAAATAAAACAGAATTATTTCTCCAGTTTCTAAATTTTTATCTGACTTACACTGGGGGGAAAATGAAGCATAGGAACCATAGCTCTAATGCATCTCTCCTAATAGTCTGTAATGTGATACCATGGTGAAAAGCATCAAGGAAACATTTAGAATTAATGATGTTTTCAGTTGACCTCACAAAGAAATGCACTTAGAATTCTTGCAACTTCTTGATTAAATTCTTACCTAGCACAAAAATATTTTTCTGGTGTAAGAAGCAATCTGTATATAGAAATTCCAAAACTTTTATTAGTTGATGTATCAAATTCTTGCATGTGTACTGGCTTTATTAGATTATTTTAAGTCAAATCATAAAAACAAAACAAAAAATAGATGAATTAAATATTGCAGTCCATCTTACTACACTTTTTGTATTTAGAGAGTTATCTTTGCATTGATGTGCTCAAATAACTATATTTTTAAGAAGGACCTTTAACAGTAGAAAATTTTAAAATGAGAATGATTTTTATTATTTGCTACAGAAGGAATTAGCCATTCAAAGTTATTTTGTTACGTTCTTCACTATTCAGTAAAAGTTTCAAAATTTATTTGAGGTGTCATTTGACATTTTTCCTTTCTAGTGAGCTTCTGGTGAGTTGACCCTGCTTTCTACTTGATCTCCCATGGGACATTCTAGAAATATCTTCCTCATATCCCTCTTGAGAGTCTTGCCCCAAATGCTGAAACCCCATTTTATCTTCCATAAAATCCAAACAAACTAAACAAAACAAGCAACAAACAAAAAAATTACACTACATATTTTCCTATTGAAGTTCTGTACTGTGTTTGGAAAGAATGTAGAGTTGCAGCAAATGCAGTATCCTATCTGTGATTTTAGAAATCAACTTTAACTACCTTAAGGTTTATAGTCTTTAATTGAAATCAAGTATGCTTGACAAACTCAAAAAGCTTGAAGTTATGATTAAATGAAAGTATTACCTTAGTTTTTAGATACTTAACAACAAAGTTCAAAATGGTTATTCTTACACCCAAATTCAACTAAAATTTAGACTCATACAACTCATGATGGCTCACATGTACATCACAGTTTAGTTAGAGTGAACTCTGAGCCCCACACTTCCTTAGCCACTCTACTCCACGCCCTTCCTCTATGTTTCCCATGCCTGACATGTTTTTTCTTTTTTTCTCTCCCTCTTCCTTCATCACTTATTGACAATAACCTTGTCTTTCCATACTAATGGAAATGACTTCTCCAAGTGCTTGAGAAATCGAGTCCAGGTTACAGTGATCCCTTTTCACTTCAAGTGTGTTTGACACTGAAATTTGTTTACACTCTTATGACACTGAGCCAAGTGCTTTGAATCATAGTTGTCTGAAAAGAATTTCCCAAGAGACTGTGAGATAATAACAAGGCTGCTCTTCTACTCATGAGTCCTGGTGACAGATATACAAATAATTATTTCCACAATGTATCATTTAGCTTTTTTTTTTTCCATACATTGTTTTGTTTTATTTTTTCCATTCAAGAACATAATTAAAGATTAAAAAAAAAAATTTTTTCCTTTCTTCCCCTTCTCCCGGTCCCCTCCCACTACCCCCCACCCCTCCTCCCTCCCCCTTCTTCCTTGAAAGAGGGCATGGTGCCCTGCCCTGTTGGAAGTCCAAGGCCCACCCCCATCCCTCCTGGCCTAGGAAGGAGTGCATTCAAAAAGACTCGGTTCTCAAAAAGTTAATACATGCTTGAGTGAGGTAACCCAAACCCAGAAAGATGATTATGGTATGTACTCACTCAT
The DNA here is from genome assembly GCA_004026605.1 of Ondatra zibethicus. Lineage (NCBI taxonomy): Eukaryota > Metazoa > Chordata > Mammalia > Rodentia > Cricetidae > Ondatra > Ondatra zibethicus. The sequence goes on along the minus strand of PVIU01028089.1, from coordinate 146 downwards.
TAGTGGACCCTAGCTATAAAATAAAGGTCACCAAGCACTTAGCTCGCAAGCCCAGAGAAGCTGAATGCCTAGGTGAACCCAAGGAAAGCATACACAGAACCTCCTGGAAATTGGAAGCAAACAGGATCGTCGGGCAAGGGTTGGAG
>PVIU01028088.1:0-19471 GCA_004026605.1 Ondatra zibethicus | reverse complement strand
GTATTAGCTCTTCTTGGAAGTTCTGGTAGAATTCTGCATTAAAACCATCTGGTCCTGGGCTTTTTTTGGTTGGGAGGTTTTTGATGACAGCTTCTATTTCCTCGCGACTTATAGGTCTATTTAAATTGTTCACCTGGACTTGATTTAATTTCGGTATGTGGTATTTATCTAAAAAACTGTCCATTTCTTTTACATTTTAATGAAAAACTATGAGCAAAAGAAGACAAATGAACGTTTAGCACATTATCAAAATGAATGGATTTTTGTTAAAGCCGCAACATTTCTGTCAGTAGTAACTATATGGAGGCCGCTGTTTGGGGCCATATTGTCCGTACTGTTGTTGGTAGTAAGGCTCTTGTCTCTGCTGTGGGTAATTGTTCCCCCATGACCGTCCATGCCACTGATTTGATCGATTGTCACTTGGCCATCCTCGTCTGTTATCCCTACCTCTAAACTGTCTGTTATCTTGCAGCCAGTTGCCTCTATTTCTCTGGTTGCCATCACCTCTGCTGTTCCACTCCTCAACAATTGGATGGGAGTCAGGAGGGCGTTTCAAGTATTCCTGGTACTCTTTGTCGTCTTGTGTGAATCTGCTTGCAAACATCTTTTCAAAATTTGAAATCACTTCAGAAGTATCGCTCATCTTGAAATTCTTTCCGCGGGAGCCCTGGAGGGGCCTCGATCGTCCACACAGCAGCACCCCGCACGGCTCTCCAAGGTAACCCTATAGCAATTCTTATAGCCCCAAACATATTATTAAAACAATTGCTATGTATCATTTTACTACATTTTTGTCTAATTATTTTTTCCTTAATACTGTTTGTAGCAAAATCCTGTTAGAGCCACCAGTGCATCAATGTCAGATCCTTTCGTAAAATATTAGGGAATGATTGTGACATGTACTTTCAGATGAATCATTTAAATCTACAAGTACCGCCTCCTAATTTATGGGTACATGAGAATGTAACAGGTGTAACACTCAATACAACTAGACACACTTTATCAAATGCTGTTTTAAGACTCTGTTCTTGTTACAGTACTAATCCTAAAATTTATGCTACTCTTCTGATTACTTCCCTATAAGTTAATATAGAAATATGGTTAAAATTTGCTTATATTACAGTGGTAATTGAAATTAAATGGCAAAAATATAGAAACAAATGAGGCATTTTGGAAGAGGACCCTTTTCTTGACAAAAACTGCATCATTTAATGGAAATCTAGAACACAGAAGTCTAGATCACTGAACATAAATTTATAACCTTGACATATATAGACACACAAACATGTTTCTCAGTCAGTCTATAAGGGTTCGTAAGCTCCGTAGGGTTTGCTAAGCATGAAAATATTAATTTAATGAATATTAAACATCTTTTGAGGGGTTGCCTTCCTGACCTGCTTTTTCAGAATGAATGTGTAAATATAGTATTACAAAAAGTATGATCAGGCATGAAGACTCAGTGCTTAAAGGTATCAGAGTGCGAACCTGAAGATCTGAGTTCAATTCCCCACACCAATGGTAGAAGAAAAGAATGAACCTCTGCTGTAGTACACCTGCTCCTGTACACAAAGACACACAGATACACACACTGATACAAAGATATATACACACATACCACATTTACATTAAAAACAATGAAAATAATAACAGCAAGTATAATTATATATCAAAGACTAGATTTGACTTTTGGAACTAAATTTTTAGAAATTTATTAAGACTGAATATAATATCTCCGTTTATATACATATCGATTTAGAAAAGCTGGAAATAAATATGTGGTAATTGAAACATGACTGTATCCGATCTTGGCCCAACAGCATCAAAAGATCAAGCACAGGTCACTTTATTGTTGTAAACCTCTGGAATGAATACACTTTAAAATGAACAGAATTATAGTATGTCGTCTTGACGAGGACAATATGACACATGACAGTCCTTCTTTTGTTCAAATCAAGAAAATCATCTGAGTTCAAGGATTCCATGAAGCATCCCTCATGTTAGTTTCTTCCTTCTGTGGTTTCATGGCTTCCTCGTTTGGGAGTATTACTGATAGGGAACACCATAGCAGAAGTTTGAGGAACAAGAAACCCATTTAACTATGGCAATTCCTTCTTGGAGGAAGACTCCTCCTTCTACTAAGCATGCCTTTGCTGCATGCAGTTCTTTATCTTGGGGTGAGGCCCCGTGAAACAGGGGAGATTTAAGATCCAATCCTAGAAGTGCAGTCATAAGATTCAAAGAAGAATAAATAGGACATTGTTCTAGAGTGTTTGAAAACATAAAACTCCAAATACTTCTTCAGTGTTGTTTGGGAAAGTGCAGGAACTTAGAGGGGGGGAAAAATGGTGTTGTCTTCAGCTTTTACTTTTCTTCTAAACCTAATACATTTTGCTATTCCAACAGAGATCTTAGGGATCAGCATGCTTCCCAAAATACAGATAGATACTTGGATGAGTCTGGAAAGCTGAATGTGAATTTGTAAATGTTGTGTTTCTTTAGAGAGTTAAAACTGGCCCAGTATCTGTCAGCTATAGGCTGATGAATGAATATTCCCTTCCAGGATACACCTTCTTCCAGGGAAATTGCCAACATGATTAGCCAAATAATAGTACCAATCTGAATTGAGAAAATTCAGAATTTCATTATATATAAACAGCAAGAGTATTAAATGTATTTTTTCTGTTTAGATTATAAATTTAACAGTTGATAAATTTACCATTTACAGTGGACAGTGACAAGTAATTCTGAATATTCCTTCTGAATTTTTAGTTGGCTACTTCACTGCTGCTGTGTAACTTAATTTTTACTTGTATTTATTTACCTGAAATAGTCTTATAACAACAAATCAATATTTGATTAAATGTGGACTACTCTGAATTTCTCTGTATTTGGGGCTTATGATATTTGGCAATATATTTTGTTTTACATGTGTTTACAGAATCAAATGCCAGCAATTTTGTAAACCATGAATCAAGTGTTATTTCAGCCCTTCTCAGAATTGATAGTGATTTCACTTAATGTTACAAAAAGTAGCATGCTTCTTTTTTAAAATAAGAACACACCCAAACACACATGCATATACAATACACAAATAGATACACAGACACAGAGATATACAATACAAATACAGAAACACACTCATTTGGAACACACACATGAAAATCATAGAATTCTCCAAAATTCCAGGCAATTTGTTAAATTAGACTAAATTGGCCAGGCAGTGGTGGTGGATTTCTTTAATTCCAGCACCTGGAGGCTGAGGCAGGAAAAACTCTGAGTTTGAGGCCAACATGGTCTATAGAAAGAGTTCCAGGATAACTAGAACTACACAGAGAAACCCTGGCTTGAAAAAACCAAAAACTCAAAAATAAAGGCCTACATTTTAAAAATGCAGATTAAATTTAAAACTGAACTGCACTAAAACTTAAAAATAATACTCAAGGAGTATTGAAGCCATTCCATCCAGTACAACTTGCTAAGAACTCTGTAAATATTTAACGAGAACATGTTTTTGGTAGGATGTAACTTGGCAAGCACAATGAGTTATTTAGTGTGAATTAATTCACAACGAGATTTTTTTTTTAAAGTACAAGGCATTCTCTCAGTGGGTTACCTAGTGAAGACTTATAAATAAGCATTGGTTTCCACATGCTAAACATGAAAATTATTTGCAGTAATTTATCCTTCTTGTTTTACATAAACCTCTTGGGCAAAGACTTATAAATGTTCTGCTTTTATTTTGGAAATTTCTGTTTTCTTTTTGAATAACTTTAATAAATAACTTTTTGTGTCAGCATTTCTCTGTAGTTTTGGAGCCTTTCTTAGCTTCACTCTGTAGTCCAGGCTACCTCAATCTCAGAGAGATCTGCCTGCCTCTGCCTCCTAAGAGCTGGGATCAAAGGTATGTATTGCTTCCACCTGGGTGAATAAATCATTTTTGATAAAATGAATCCTGTGACTTCTCAAAATATTTATATTAATTTTCTGTTTTAAGACTTTATTATAAATAATCATTTGATTTTAATTTGCTATCATTGGATCTGTATTAGAATTTTTTATTATTTTAATGTATTAATCAAATTTTCAATGTTTGTTATTTGTTACTTCTTTATAGATTTAACTAATTACTGCTTTTGTAATCACTGTAAGGTAGAGTTATAGATCCTAAGGCCACTGGTGACCAAAGGTGAGTCATGAGTAGGACTGTTAGAGAGCTTCAATAGACTGTCTTCCTGGAAACTCTGGGGCAACTTTACTTTTTTATAATACTTGACAGCATGGGGTTGTAGGCAGGAGCTGAGCTTTGGGCAAATCATCAGGTTGCAGCTGCCCTGGGGACGCCAGCAGAACATGGACTGGAAAATGATTCTGTGCAGGCAACTCTACCAGATGTAGGGAAGCACTTTCTGGAGAGGGTAGCTCCATAAAATCAGGCATCCTGTGGTTCCTCTGTGCACATCAGCCCTTGAATATCAGGCACTGCTAATAATGATGCCTTCTTCGGTTGGAATCAGATTTTGACATACCTTTGTGGTCAGCAGGCTCACAGTCATGTTCATTGTCTTGTCTTTCAGGTTCTTCCTGAAGATCTAAATTTCAGCATCCGTTGAAGTCACCTACTTACAAGAAAGTGAGGGTAGAAGATGACATCAAAAGATCTACACCCCGTGAAAACAATATAAATTGAATTTTAATAATTTTCCAACTTCAGAAGATAGTAGCTAGAGATAATGCATTTGCCAATTATATGTACCACAGAATTATTTTACCATTAAATAATATGTAACTGCCTCTGCACTGTATACTATTTTAAATAGTTTAAAGACAATATTGTTAGGTTTGAACTAGTTGGTACGCATTCTATGAAACTAAATCTCTTTAATTAAAGTACACTTACACAATGCCAAGAACTAATTGATCTAGAAGCTTCTGTTTCATATTTGTATTTGAGACTTATCTTTCCTGTGATCAAATATCTGACAAAAGTTACTTAAGAATTTTGGCTCATAGTTTGAGGGTATATTGCATCATGGTGTGAGAGACATGGTAGTTTCCATGGCAATGGAGTATATGGCTGGAGCCTTTAATCTCTATTCAGACCAAGAAAGAGATAGAGTGAGATTTGGGCCATAAGCCAGTGAATTTCACTCCGAACACTGTCCTCTTTGAATGATGTACTTGTGCCTGGCAAATCTATGCATTTGAAAACCTATTGCTCAGCTGATGTAACTGTTCTGGGAAATAGTTGAACCTTTAAGAAGTCCTTCATAGGTTCATATGTCAAAATTTAGTTCCTAGTTGGTGGTCCATTGAGAAATATTATGCAGCCTTTAGTAGATGAAGCCTGACTGCAGGCAGTACAACACAGGCAGCAGACTTGGGGGTTAGTAGCTTGGCCTTGGTTCTTGCTCTGTTGTTTCTTCCCTTATTTATCGCTGACAGGTGATCTCTCAGCTTCTTGTTCTTAATGTCATCCCATCCCCAAATTTAGGGCCATCTATACCTCTGTAACCCTAACCCAAATGAGACTATATCTGCCTTACATTGCTTTTGGCCTTGAGGTTTATCTGAGCAATAAAAAAAATGCAAAGGTAGCATCGTATCATCTGAAATTTCCAGAGAACAGCTTTTGATAGAATTGAACCAGCATCCTTCCTTCTCTTCTCAGGTTACATATGTTTTTATTTTTTGTTTTAAATCAAATCTAAAAATCTCAAGCATGAATTATTTGTGAAAATGGCTTAAGTATAAAATAACCAGCAAGACTGTCAGAGATTCCTATAGCATGCGCCACTAAAATGCAAACTTGTGTTTCTATAGCTCCCAAAATCTTTTTTACATTTTTCATTGTTTTACATGCACCTCTCTTTTTCAAGCATGGCTGTATAGATTTAAGATGAACTACTTCTAAAATAGTTACTGTTATGGTTTCTGCTTATGCTGAGGTAATGTCAGTTTAACATGTGCCCAATTTGCCTGTTTCCCTGCATCTGCACTTCATTGTGAATTCCTCTCCAATGTCTGTCTTGTATAACATGAATTACCAACACTGTTGATGATGCGTAGCAAGTGTTGCTGCATTCTCAAAGCTTTTATTATTTGTCTCATCTGTACACCACCGAAATATTCTCAAGAGCACAGTATCAGTCTACAACTGACTGATGATTTTATCTGAAAATTTAATGAAATTTCATATTGTTTAGATACCAAACAAGGGAATCTATATATTAGATGCAAAGCTAACTGATGTAGACATAAAGATCTATATTACCTGAAACCTTTATAATGCTGGTTTATTGATAGATTTATTTACTTTTTAGGATAGTTTATAGGATAATAGAATGGGTAAGGAGAGTGATTATTTGTTAAAACTATATCTGTTATTATGATGCGTGCTTTGTACCATATTGCTTTTAAAATATTTATGTCAGCATTTGTATTTCTTACAGATTTTACTTCTAATTTTGAATCCAATTATATTAAGATTTATAACTCAACATATACTTTATTGTTATGAATGCAAAAGGGATAAATGGCCACCAATGACAGAAACTATGAAGAGATATGAAGTACAATTTTGTTAAATAGTATACATATATCATAAGTCATTCACAGTTACTTTCAAATAGAAAGTGGAAGTACTTACCAGTTATGAGATATTCACAAATTTATTTCCAATATTTGCAAAAATATCTGATTAGTTTCCTTGAGAAAATTAGATTAGATTTCACAATGATAATAATAGTACAATACTGATAGAAGGGGGAATTAAGATCCACTATAGGGCATGGATGAAAATTTGAGGGCCCTGTATATTCTATGGCATAATATAGGATTATCTGGGATAGAATCAGAACATTTGAAGAACTTGGTTTATCAGATGAAGCTAAAGAAAAACATTTAGAGTTGTAGAATATTTGGAATTTACAGTCTTCCAAATGTACAGCTTCATGTGAACATGCACGAACACATGCAGAATGTTACAGTGGATTATCATTGATCATAACTATACATAGTGGGATGAATCTTACTTTATAATCCCGAGAAAATCCACATGTCTCAATCCTACATAATTTTGCACAAATATTTGCACAAAATAAAAGGAAGCAGACAAAATACCCTTTAATATGTGCTTTTCTAATTCTGTAATTTTAATGTAAAATTGAAGTTATCCATACTATACAATTGTTATTTTATAAAAAAAATAGACTAAGAATTTCTTTCCTTTTGGCTTGATTATTCATCTCCATTCATCAATTGTTCTCTTTAAGCCTACTTTACACTGGTGACTTCACACGATTGTTTATAAAATACATGTTTGTATATATACAGGTCTTTGAAACTTACATGAATGCACTTTTTGTTACACAAACAATGTTATTTTACAAACATATTGAAATTTAATTTTTGTTGCTAGAAACATGATTGTTGAAGTCCAAATACAATCTCATTGTTGAGGGTTTAGTGTTGTTTTCTGCGCTGGGTAATGGACAGTAACTGTAGTAATATCTGAATCCGATTTCTGGTCAATTTCCAGATCTGTCACTGCTTGCATTCTCACAATTGCTGTTTTTGCATAATGACTTTATGAGCTAATGGGTAAAGGCAGATATGGATATGAAAGGGAATTTCCTTATGTCCACAGAACATGTCTATTTGTCTTATAAAGAATTTTATTACAAGATTACACTATGGTAAGCTTCCAAAAAGAGAATAAAATATCTTTGCAACCTTCTTCACAGGTCATGCTATCAAGAAGATTTTCTCACGTAGTATATACATACCTAAAGTACTTTGCAACATTTATCTACATTTCTTTTCTCCAAATTGCAGAATATTCATTCAAACCATTGTATTCTGTTCATCAAACAGTGGGAAAATAGAAGCCTACAGCTGTATGTCCTTTCGCACAAAATTAGCAAATACTGTTTGAACCTTACTTTCTGGGGTTGGAATAGTAATAGCTTTGTGTTCTCTTCCTTCTCAATGGCTCTGGACCAACTCCAGTGTAATGTGGGAGTCCCCTCTGTGTGTTGCTCATATTGGTTAATGAATAAAGAAACTGCCTTGGCCTGATAGGGCAGAACTTAGGTATGTTGAGAAGACAGAACTGAATTCTGGGAGGAAGAAAGCAGAGTCAGAGAGATGCCATAGATCAAATGCTAGAGTAAGAAATGCTGCCGAAAATTAGCGGGTTAACCACTGCCACGTGGCTATACACAGGTTAATAGAAATGAGTTAAATTAAGATGTAACAGTTAGTCAATAAGAAGTTAGAGATAATGGGCCAACCAGTGTTTTAATTAATACAGTTTCTGTGTGGTTATTTCAGGGCTAAGCTAGCCAGGCGGCCGGGATAAACAAGCGCCTGGCTCTCCTTGCAACACCAGTGGAAAACCATACCTGTACATCGTGCTAAAGCTGCAAACATATTCTGATTTTGGTCTCTTTACCCATTTCTTCTAAAAATTCCCCAAAGAATCAGATGCCTTAATAGAATGAGATAAGTAAGGCAAAGCAATTCTATTCTGCTAGGTAAAAATAATTGACACTTTATCTAACAAGTAATACATCACAAGTATCAGAGACTGATACTGGGATGACTGAAAATGACAGACTTTTGGATTGGTTGTTAAAGTCAAATGAGACTACAGATTACAAATTCTGAAGTGGTCATTGATGCTATTCCTTCACAGCGGTAAAAGAGTCCTGGTAAAATAAACTAACAATGGCCTTTGAAATCATTTACTAATATTTTGAAGATCTATACATTTTAAATGGATTTCGCCACTTCCTTGGCATAAAGTTATATCTGAATAATATTCTATTAACTAGGACATGTAAGAATGATTATCTAATACCTAATAGTATTATCTAATACCTAATAGAACATGGACATATGTCATCCTGGTGGGATGGAAAGGTGATGTGAGTTCCCTCTTTACAAGATATGTGAATGTTAATTGTTTTGTAGCTATAATGCAAAGCAGAGAGTAAATATTATGAATATATATATTTATTTTAACATAAAGATATATCACACACACTTATGTGCGTCAATGAAAAACAGATGAAGTGTATGTTGACCAGCTAATAGCTGAAGGTTCTAGTTTTAATTTTCAACCTATTCTATTTACAAAATGTCTATCAGTAAAACTACTATTGGAATCAGCATGATTGATATGAAAAAATCCATCACATGCAATTAAGTCTTATATGAAAGAGAATGTAGCAATTGTCACTATCCCTCTACTTTAAATCTCTCTTCCTTAGCTTAATTATATCAGTAGACAGAGCTGTTTTTAATAATGCTCACTTGATGTTTCTTAAAATAAATGCCCAGGAAGTCAACAAGGGAATTCTGACATTTCTAGATAGAATAATTTAGTTTCAAAGAGTAACTATAATTTGTGCTCTTGGACCCAGTCCCAACTTTGTGAGAAGGCCTGTGTTCAAAATTCCTCTGCTCAGTTGAGCTCTATAAAACAAAATGGTGAATGTTGGGCAGTAACAAAGACATTTCAGCTCTCTGGACTAAAGTTATTCTAGTGTTCTGTACACCTCAGCTCACTAATATTTTTGTTTGTTTGTTTGTTTCTGTTTTGTTTTGTTTTTCAAGACAGGTTTTCTCTGTGTATCTTCGGAACCTGTCTTAGAGCTAGCTCTTATAAACTATGCTGGCCTTGAATTCATAGAGATCTGCCAGTCTCTGCCTCTCGAGTGCTGGGATTAAAGACATGCACCACCACCACCTGGCTCTAATCAGTTATATTTTTAAACTGGTAGTTCACCCTGAAAAATAAAACCAAAATATTGCATATGAAAAGACAGGAAGAAGCTTAAAATGTTAATTTTAGTCACATAGAATAATTTTACCTTGAAGGCAACTAGATTCATTGTCAAAAAAGGTTGAGTTTTTGTCATGATCACAATTTTGAAAGCTGGTGAATGTTTGTAACTTTATTGTGGTCAATTTAAATAGCTGTTGGGTAAATCTAAAATTTGATTTATACATACAAGTTTTGTAGAGCTTTTATTTATTTCATCTAGAGATGCAATGATCAACTAGTTAGGGTCAAATCCTCTGTGGGAGATACTATTTGAGTCACTCTGTTGGTTATGGAAACTCTGAAGTTTTGCTTGTCTTTGACATTTAAAAGATGGAACAGTTCAGACCCCATTATAGTCCTGAAAATATGGGAAGCCAACTGAAAGATTGGCTTTGATTGTCATTTCTGAGTTTTAAAGAATAACTGTCATAGAAGAACTATTAAAACATGGAGAGACTCTACTAATAAATGAATTCCTCTAAACTTAAATCGAAGGTCTATCCTTTGTTCCTTCTGTAGAATAAAGTTAAAGACTGTGTGAATTACTTTATAAGGTAAATTTACTGGAACATCCCATAATACTTTAGCATTTGGATGCTTTCACAAAAAATATAATATAAATGGTTTAGTATTTCCCCTTTACTTACTATACTATGTTTCAGTTCAACTAAATAAAAAAAAGTTATAAAAATTCTTAGCTGGATGAACTAAGATATTTAACAACTATTTCTAATGAATACAGATAAGATATTGATTTGACATTAAGTGTGAAATATCTATTTAAGTATGCAATTTTAGAACTTGAATTTTATTCTTAACTATTATCTATTATATATTTAGCAAGAATTTCCATATACTTAGCCATGATTCTGTCTATGAAAGAAGTACAATCTTAGCAAGTATTTTAGGCACAACATATTTATTTGTACCTTATACTCTGGGACTGCTAAATATTTAAGTATACTTCTTGATTTTGTAATTGTATAGAATTAATTGGCTGTGTTATTGAATTGAAAATAATTTTTTATCATTTATATATTCTGGTCATGATTTGTCCTCTCCCAAATCTTCCCAGTTCCTTTCCACCTGCCCAGTCACCAAACTCCATTCCTTACTTTTTTTTCTCCTTAGATAATAAACAGGCAAACAAAAGAAAGAAATTAATCAGGATCATAATAGTAAAAGTAACAAAGAAAAAGAACAAGAAACTCACAGTCACACACACAAACAAAAACCGGTAAAATCACAAAGATGGAAACCGTAATTCACAAAAAAAAAGAGAAATAAGGGGGGGGGGGGAAGGAGCCCAAGCAAAGCACTATGAGACTAAAAGTCCATCAAAATATCACTGATTTCATTTTGTGTTTGCAGTTTACTGCTGGACATGGGGCCGACCCTTACGTGCAAATAATATATCCTGTCAGAGCCCACCAAAGAAACTAATATTTCCATTGTAAATAGTTGTCCATTGGAGACAGCTTCTTGGATGAGAAGAGCTCACGTTCATTTTCTCCTCCCAATACAGGGACAGAGTCTGACTTGAACCTGTGTTCACCCTGTGCCTGCTGCCAGTCTCTATAGCCTAATTTGTACATCCATCTTACTATGTCTAGAAGACGCTGCTTTCTTGGTGTCATCCATCTCCTTCATGTCTTTTCTTTTTCTGTCTTGTATAATTAATCCTGACTAGAGTTTCCTCTCTCTTCTAGATCCTTCTTGTTTCTCCTATCCTCCAAATCCACAGATCCTCCATTGCCCTTCAGAAAAGTGCAGTCCTCCCAGGGATATCCATAGAACACTGAATAACAAGATGCAATCATAGTAGGCAGAGACTTTTATATCAAGGCAGGACAATGCAACCTAGTATGAGGAAAATTGTCCCAAGAGCATAGAAAAGAGTCAGAGATAGCCCTACTCTTATTTCCAGGAGTCCCACAAAAACCTCAAATGAGTCAACCATAACTTACACACGAAGGACCTAATGCAAACTCACGCAGGCTTTGTGATTGTCTCACTTCAGTGTCTGTGAATCACTATGAGCACTGATTAGTTCTTTGGGTCATGTTCGTCTGGTATCCTCAACCCCTCTGACTCCTACAACCTTCTTCCCCTTCTTCCTTGAGATGACAGCAGTGGTTTCCTACATGGCCCACTCAATGCCCTCCTATTCCAGTAGTCTCTCCCTGCATTCTCTCCTTTGATCCCTCCCTCCCCTCTCTGATTTCTTCTGTTCCCACTCCCTCCATCTGCAATATCAATTATGTTTTTCCTTACCAAGAAGATCTATGTATCCTGCCTACTCCTTATTACTTAGCCTCTCTTGATCTGTTGATTACATCTTGGTTATCATATAATTTATTATCATTAGTATCCTTTTACAAATGAATAAGTCCATATTTGTATTTTTGTGTTTGGGTTACTTCACTCAGGATGATGTTGTTTAGTTCATCATTCGCTTGCAGATTTCATGATGTTATTATTTTAAATCTGAGTAATGCTGCATTGTGTAAATGTACCATATTTTCCTTATCCATTTTTCAGTTTAGGGAGATCTAGGTTGTTGCCAGGTTCTGGTTGTTATGAATATAGGCACTATGAACATGAAGCAGTGTCGTTCTGGTAGGATAGAGTGTGTTTGGGTATATACTCAAGAGTAGTATAGCTTGGTCTTGAGGTTTCTGAAGATCCACAGTATTAATTTCCACAGTAGCTGTACAGGTTAACACACCCACCAACAGTGGAAGAGTGTTCACATGGCCCACATCTTTACCAGGATGAACTGTCACTTCTGTTACTGAGCTGTAGTAATAAAAAAAAAAAACACATTGTATTGGCATAAAATCAGACATGTTGACCAATGTAATTGAATCAAAGACACTTGTTGCAAGGGGCGCAGGTGCTGCTTTCCCGGCGCCTGGTTCCCAGCCCGGCTCCCGGTACGTACCCAAAATAATTACACAGAAACTGTATTTATTTAAATACTGCCTGGCCCATTAGTTCTAACCTCTTCTTGGCTAACTCTCACATCTTGATTCAGCCCATTTCTAATAATCTGTATTCACCACGAGTATGTGGTTTACCGGCATGAATCTAACCAGTGTCCATCTTGGGCCGGAGAAGCATGGCGTCTGCCACACTGCCTTCTCTCTCACAGCATTCCGTCCTGTCTACTCCACCCATCTAAGGGCTCCCCTATTAAAAGGCCAAGGCCGTTTTCTTTATTTAATCAATGAGGGCAATACACAAACAGAAGACCCTCCTACAGACACTGTCAGAAATCCATGCTCCTAATGACACTTGCCTTTTGTCCATAAAGAATCCATAAATACACAATGAAAAATAAGAAAGAGTATTCAACAAATGGTGCTGGTCTAATTGGATGCCTGAATGTAGAGGAATGCAAATAGATCCATTTTAATCAACTGTACAAAACTCAAGTCCAATGAATCAAAAATCTCAACACAAACCAAACACATTGAATCTGATAGAAAAAAATAGGGAATAGCCTTGAAGGCACAGGAGACATCTTCCTGAGCAGAACGACACAGTGAAGGCACTAAGATTGACAATTAACAAATGGAACCTCCTGAAACTGAAAAGCTTCTGTGAGGCAAAGAACACCATTAATAGGACAAAAGAGGAGCCTAAGAATTGGAAAAGATTTCACCAACTCCACATCTGATATAAGGGTAATATCCAAAATATATAAAGAACACAAGCCCCTATACCTCCACAATTGAAAATGGGGTCCAAATATAAACAGAGAATCTCAAAAAAAATGAATCTCAAATGTCTAAAAAACACTCAGAGAAATGCTCAGCATCTTTAGCCATCATGGAATTGCAAATCAAAACTGCTTTGAGATTCTATCTTTTACCTGTCAGAATGGCTGAGATCACTTCCCTCTTTCTCAGGATTTCCTGGTCCCCAAGAAGAAAGTGTGGGAACATGGAAAGACTCTGACCTTCACAAAGGCTATTTGGATATTTTTTTTTATTTTCGAATGTTTCATTTAAGTTTGAGTTTTCATGTACTATTTTCAACATAATTTATATTTCTATTCTTTATGGAATATTCAGAAATTCCTTTTGGATTCCCTGTGCTCTGTTTCTCCATTTCCATTCTGGCAAAATGCAGTGACTGGGAGATGCTAAAAGTCTAAGAGTTCACAGCTGAACATGATCACCAATGCTTTTGTATTTGTCACAAGTTATGCAGCTTCCAGTCTTTGAGTTTACACACATACGAGAAAAGTGATTGGCTTTAAGATAGCAATACCCTTCACAAAACATTCAAATAATGAAGCCTCTGTAATATGACTAATCAAACCACATGAAAAAGCATCATGAATATTCATAAATAGTTTAATATTGTTGTTAATAATTTCCCTGCTCATTCCACATAAAAAAATCAATCTGTTTTTCCTACATATCATTATGTAGGAAGCTCTTTGTTGGGTAGAATATGAATGATTATCAATTCTTTTCATGCTTTGATGTACAGTCTATGCCTAAAGGAAGATGAACCAAGGCATGTTTATGTCCTCATGACTGTGGTCTCACTAAAAAATGGTCTGAATCTCAAAGACTATACAGATAGAATCATTCAAATAACTCAGGCTCTTCCTATTTCTGGAAGATGTTTTTTGCATTTGTAACTCTTTGTAAATTTTATAAACTCTTTAATTGTCCGCAGTTATTCACCACCTATGCATGAATGCCCATGGATCTAGGATGAATACTGTAATTATCAAGAATGATTTTTATTGTGTAGTTATAACCACTTCATCTCTCCTTAATGTGAATCAGGCCTATAAGGGATGTTATGAATTTTCTAAATGCTAATTAGATAAATTTGAAAAAGCGAATTACTTTAGAGGGAGGTTGCAATGGGTTACTGACTTAGCAAATTAGAAAGGCTGTTGCTTACAATTGAGAATTTATAGAGGATGACTTAAAATATGAAATCAAAACTGAAGCTAGCTTTTGAATGTCAAAGTTGGAAATTATTTCTACTTTAGACTTATTGCATGCGTATGTTATATTTACAAATACTTTTTGTAATAAAATTTAAAATTGTTGTCTCATATTCATTATATAATGTATGGGTTTCATAACACATTTCTATGAAATTATGTTATGTTCTTTTTCTATTTTCACCCTCTATTACCCTCTTTCTGCTGGCCCATTCTCTTTTCTTTAATATCATATTGAAAAATAAGTACTATTCAAAAACATCCTAAACTCTCTATTAAACTCCCCTTTCATCTCTTGTGGTATCTTCCTTGTTTCACTCATCTGTTTGTCAATATATTATTCCTGCCCATTTAGCCTTTAATTAATATTCTTATAATCATTCCTTTAAAATCTTGGCTACAACAGTACATTGTTAAAGTGTTAAATTCTCGGAAGAATTATTTTGTTCATTTGCTTTTGAAATTTTGTTATTTTCTGTTCTGGTACTTGCACATCTGAACTTAAGTCACTTCTTGGGATTTTAAATTTCCCATCTTTCTTGTTATGTGGGAATGTTAGGGCAGAGTTAAGCTATAGTTTTCTCCATAGTTAGAGGAATGGAGTGTATTACCTAAGCCCTAAGACAGTGGGATCCAGTTACATGACCAAAGAGTCCTAGTGTTATTCTGACACCAGAAGACTAACGTCAGAGGAAATCACAAATACACAATAAAAACCATTCACACCTGTACCTGCAGAAACTTTATAAGGGACAAGTGTAATTCTATGATTTCTAGGGTGATGTTCCCAATAAGAAAAATGGTAAGAAAGAGAGGGAGTAACTTGGCAGTATAGAACATTAGAGACAAAGCAGGTGAGGTAACAACAAACAAAAGATGCCACGAACTTAAAAGTAGGGGATAGGAATAAGGCATATTCTACCCCATTTGGAAGGAAAAAAATCTGAAGCTCACAAACAGCAAAGATAAAAATTTAGGTAAAGGAATAGGTCAAAGAAAAGAGGGAAAAGTGGAGAGAAATCTGTTAGGGAGCAAAGTGGCAAGAGTACGAATAAAAGACAAAAATAAATTTTAAAATGTGTGTATGCCATATCTGGAAGGCCAGACCTCAGTGAGTTAAGATTGGTAGGCTGCCAGTACCCCACTAGTCTCTTCTCCATAACTAGAAACTTTCAACAAACAAATGAGAGGGGAAAAAAGAAAAAAAAATAGGGGAAACCTTGAGTTTAAAACTGGAGGTAAATATTAAATAAGGGACACATAAAAGAACAGATACCAGGAAACTTAAGGGAAAAACTTGTACATGTTTATACTGACCAGTGGTATTTCAGCTCTCTGTATATAAAGTTTATACTTATATTAAAAATAGAAAAAGGAGGCAAGGATAAAGTAAAAACAAAAAAGATTGAAACTAAAAATAATAAAATCAATTATGACTGTAAGTCTGATTTTTCTGCCTCCTGAGGAAACTGCTCCCTTGAGCAAGAGCGAAATTAACCCGCCCATGCCTTCTCTGGGTACTTGGGCTCTCCCTATGTGGTGAGAGCAGGGAATGTTTGTTATTTGTTTCCGTTGTTGATCACCGTGATGCTTTTCTCATAACAGACAGTGCAGTTCATGAGCAGGGTAGTCATTATGACTTCCAGTGATTTTTCTCAGTCTAAAAATGGAAAGTGTCTGACGTTACTTCCACCGCAAGCGCCAGTCTTGAGTACCTTCTGCGTCTATGGATGGAAGGGCAAGGAGCAGGGCTCTGGGGTGGTGCCCTCCTCCTTGTTTATTTGTTACTGTTCATCTTTCAGAGAGAGCTGTGCTCTACGGGCTCCCCAGAGTTCTCAATGCTACCTGATCCTATGTGTATGTACTCCCCTCCACCCAAACCCCATAGAGAAAGGAATTCTACCAGCCAATTAGGCCGTGGGTTCTCATGGTGGGAAGGACCTTTGCCCCCAGAGCAGCTCAGCCCTGGGAGAACATTAGGCTTAGCTCATTCAAAACCTCTGCAGCTGAAATAGTAAATGCTGAAAGTGGATATTATTTAATTTTCCCCACATCTCTGCATTAGGTGGAATGTAAGACCACTGTCTTGCTGCACTGCAGATGGGTTCAGTGATGAATCTCAAGTTCCAACTCTATCTTTCTCTTGGTTACTACTTTCTTCTTCTTTTGTCACTGTTATGTTCACTGTGTGTGACTGTGTTCGCTCCTTCTCTGTCTCTGTTGCCATCTCTTGTCCCTCTCCCTCTCTCTTTTCTACTTTTCAAAATTAGTGTTACTGAAAATTACTATGTATTGTCTCGATCTATCACTCTGTCTTTAGGCTAGATTTCTTACTTCTACTCTTGCCCTCTTAATAAGATAAACTTAAAGATAAGTTTTTTCTTGCTCTGTCCTGTTATAACATTCCCTTCCTTCCTACCTTGCTCCTTTACATGTTCCACCCTCCCTCCTTCCTTTTTTTAATTCCCCCTTCTGTTAGACATTTCAATAGCTTTCCATAATTACTCATTTTGGATAGGTGGTCACTGCTTTCTGATAATGACCAGATAATATGTAATTAAAGACACATTCATTCATATTTTTTATTCTTTTCTAATAACAAGTATAATTCCACACTCAAGTGTGTGTGTGTGTGTGTGTGTGTGTGTGTGTGTCTGTGTGTCTGTGTGTCTGTGTGTGTGTGTGTGTAGCTCCACCTGCTTTTGGCTCCCAAGTGCTGGGATTAAACATGCCATCACTACCCCCTGGCTGAGAGAAGACAATCTTGGATATAGCTCTGTGTGTGCTAATCTGTCCACACTGGTGTTTGAAACAAAGTATATCACTGGTCTTAAATTTACTAAGTATGCTAGGCTGGGTGACTGTATGACCAGTCTCTATCTCAACTTGTTTTCAACCTGTGTTCTGTGATAACAGGGTATATCAGCACTTCCTGACTTTTTTTCCAGATTCTAGAATTAAAGTCAGAATTAGATATAAGTACAGGGAAACACCTTACTGGTAGTTCATTTCATCAACCCTCCTTAATATTTTCTTTTTTAGCCTTGTTATAACAAATTCACATAATGATGATTAAAACTTGTGACAATCCTTAATTTGTTGACTCCTTCTGGTTTAAATAACACCATAGGACAATTTTATTAAACAGAGTATGATATCAAAGTTCAATGATCATGTAATAGGATGTATGTAAGATATGTTTGCAACATCACACACACAAAATCACATATTATTTTAAACTTATATATATGCATTTATATACACAAAATCTCAACCATATTTAATTCATCAATTCTAATATATTTATAGCCTGTAGACAGGCTACAACATAGGCATTTATCAGAAATATATATATATATATTTACAAATATGTAAGTTATATAAAGAAAGTGTTCTAGTAGTATAGGAGGTTCTTCTGTTCATGTGTTGCTTTCATTGGTTAATGAATAAAGAAACTGCTTTGGGCCTGATAGGGCAGAACTTAGGTAGGCAGAGAAGATAGAACTGAATGCTGGGAAGAAGGGCAGAGTGAGAGATGCCATGGATCTTCTGCCTGAGATGGATGAGGTTAGAATCTTGCCAGTAAGCCATAGTCATATGGCGATACACAGATTAATAGAAATGGGTTAAATTAAAATGTAAGAATTAGCCAATAAGAAACTAGAGCTAATGGGCCAAGCAGTGTTTTAATGAATACAGTTTCTGTGTGGTTATTTTGGGAATAAGCTAGTCAGGCGGCCTTGACAAACAAGGCACTCCTCTCCTTTCAACATTCTAGACTCTATGACTAATGCATTTTACTTTTCATATCAATCAGAGATTTGCATATATAACTAATTTCTAGCAAAGCAAAACAAATTTCAATAAAAAACATTATTTTGCATTGTTATTGAGTTTATTAATCATAAGTTAATTATAGGAATAAGGGTTTTCTTTACATTGTTTTTCTATCATTTCTCTGAATATTTAAGTACAGAAAATTCTTACTTAAGAGACTGGGTATTTCCAACAGGTTTCAAGGCTTCAGAGATAAATTATGTATGTTAACAAACTAGAAAGAGTTCATTTACTTTAATATTTGTAAGGAAGATCAATGAGACATACAATGTGGTATTACTAAGTTCTGAAAAACTACAACACATACATTCAGTTAATGTAATGTAAACTAATGCATATAGTCAGCAATTCATAAATAAATAATTGTTATAACTATTCAGATTTTTAAGGTCTTTAAAAGTCCCTTTCTGAATGTATGTTATTTCATACATTTGCTACCTCAATTCATTAAAAATTCCAATTGTAAGAAAAATTAAATGTAGTCTTGCTTAGAGTGGACTAGACATTTTTAAAGCTACATTGTTGTTTTAAGCCTTTGAGGAGAGTCAGAATGTTCTTTATGATATTACTTGTGAATTATGTGAAGTATTGAATAACCTCAGAATGATCACGTTGAAAGGATACACCTGGCCTGGGACTGAATGAGCATATGATCAAACCAGACTCTCTGAATGTGGCAGCGAAAGTTGGCAGATGGAGAACCCACAAACAATGGCACCAGGACCTATCTCTTCTGCATGTATTAACTTTTTGAGAACCGAGTCTTTTTGAATGCACTCCTTCCTAGGCCAGGAGGGATGGGGGTGGGCCTTGGACTTCTAACAGGGCAG
>PVIU01028087.1:0-19566 GCA_004026605.1 Ondatra zibethicus | reverse complement strand
TGTGGGCTGGGGTGTTATGGACAGAAGATGAGGTACCCCAGACCCCATCTCCTGCAAACACAGTGCCCTTCCATCCAGGGGACAGAAAGAAAGCACATACTGTGGATACCGGCCTTCCTATTGGAAAAAGCAAGCAAGACCTCAATGACCTGACATTCTGTGCATTTCCTTACAGAGACCCAATCAAATCTCCTTCAGCCAACCATTCCCCACCTCCATTTTCCCAGGCCTGGCCCTGTTAGGGTCCATGAGACGTCCCCATAAAAGCGAGAGCACTTTATTATGACCCCAACAAGTTGGGATGGCACAGGGCGATGACAATAAGAGAAGCCCCAAGGTTCCTTTTAAGTAAGATTAGGGGAATCCTATTGCAAGGAGGGGCCAGGCCACTTGTTCATACCGGCCGCCTGGCTAGCTTAGCCCTGAAATAACCATACAGAAATTGTATTAATTAAAACACTGATTGGCCCATTAGAGCTCTAACTTCTTATTGGCTAACTCTTATATTAATTTAACCCATTTCTATTAACCTGTGTATCGCCACATGGCAGTGGCTTACCAGGTAAAATTCTAACTGGCATCTGTCTCAGGCAGAGGATCCATGGCTTCTCTCTGACTCTGCTTTCTTCCTCCCAGAATGCAGTTCTGTCTTCTCTGCTTACCTAAGTTCTGCCCTATCAGGCCAAGGCAGTTTCTTTATTCATTAACCAATACAAGCAACACATAGAAAGAAGGACCTCCTACACCAGAATCCCAGGGAGGGGAGGTTAGTCTGGGAGCTGATTGGTGAGCTAAAGTTTACAGGTTGCTAGAGGATTGGTTGGTGGCTTAGTGGTTAGGGACTTTTCAGCTTCAGGGTGGGAGAAGCTATCCTTAGTTCCCATAAGCTTGCACAAAGCCCTGGGGCGCCCTCTGATTGGTTGCCCCTGGGTTGCATCTTTCCCAAGAACAGCTTGCTCTGCTCCAGCTGGTTCCAGTAAACTGAAACTAAGGCCTGGTCCGCGAGAGGGGCTATTAGAAGCCTGTCATGGCTCTGGTCTGGCTCCCTGGCCCTCTCAGGCCCCAGCCCTCAGTTCACTGAAGAGATCCAACAGACCCCAGTTTCATCCTCTGGCTGAGTCACCTGGATTCTTAAGCTATTTATAGGTTAATTAATTAAAAATTATAAATCTCTCCTCGTGTTGCGATTCTCAGCAGTGGCTCATATCTACTCTCCATCCTGAACTGCCATCCTAGGGCTTTGGAAAGCAAGCTGAGGAAGAGAGTGTTAGGAAACTGGCTTCTGCCTTTGTCCCTCTAGGACCCTCGATTACTTCTGCAGAGAAAAGATGCATTAAAATGACATAGCAGTAACACTTGGCTCGGCCCCCATGAGGGCCAGCCAGGCATCCTTGCAGACAAGGCGTGGGAAGAGAATGATGCTTCTGCACAGAGACACTGACCCCAGGGCAGTAAAACCAGAGAGCATCTTTCTGGGAATTACCAAGGTCACTGACACCCACGAATAACACTCAGCTGCCTCCTACTCTCTTCCAAAACTAATCTAGTTTTTCTTAAGCTTTAATGAAAAAGTTGTCTTCCTGGCAGCTGGGCATGATGGATGCGCAAGCCTCATCCTTGATACCTGCAGTAGAATGATGCTCTTTCCCCAGTTGAAAGAAGCTCTGTAGCTTGGACAACCCCTTGTCCTGAGTCCTCCTGTCCCTGAGTTCTGAAGGCTCTATGGCTAGTAGCCCCAACTAGAAGGTTGTTCCCCCAGCTATTGCAGGGGCCTTGTGGTGGTCTGAACAGGAATGGTCCCACAGGTTCATAGATTTGAACGCTTGGTCATTAGGGAGTGGTGCTGCCTGACAGGGATTAGGAGTGTGACCTTGTTGGAGTAGGTGTCTATGTATGTGTGACGGTGTATGTGTCTGTGAGGGTGTATGTGTATGTGAGAGTGTATGTATGTGAGTGTATGTCTGTGAATGTATGTGTGCATATCTGTGTGTGTATGTGTGTGTGTTAGGGTGTATATGTGTGTGAGGGTGTATTGCATGTGAGAGTGTATGTGTATACGTGTGTGTGTGCATATGCAAGTGTATGTATGGAGGGGCACATCAGGTGACTTCATCAATTACTCTTTACTGTGTTTATGCGACACAGTCTCTCGGGGAACCTGAAGTTCACTGACTCAGCCATTGCTGGCCAGCAAGTCTGAGATCTTCTCTGCAGATGTAGAATTACAGGGGTTCCTCGGTATGCCCAGTTTCTTTACATGGGAGCTAAGATCCAAACTCAGTTCCCCATGCTCACCTGACCCATGTCCCAACACCCCAACACGTAGTAAATAAAAAGAGCAAACAGTAGCCTGTCAGTAGAGAGATGCCATTTAAACAACTGACCAGATCACATGTAATAAGACATGTCAACAGCACCTGCCTCTTGAGTTGATGGATAGAGGTCACGGCAGTATCTTGGTGGTATCTTGTCAGAAACTCATAGCTAACCACAAGACAAAATCTAAAAACCTAAACTGAGGGGTATTTCTCAAAATAATTGGCCAGACATTTTAAAACTGCCAAAGCCATGGGACACAAAGCAAGGCTGAGATATTAGCCAATATTGTCGAAAGCAGGGAACGTGACAGCTGAAAGAAAACTGGGATTTGAGATTGAACGCTGGCCTAGATAAAGAACCTTAATTGGATAAGGAAATTTTATTATAATTAATATTATATCAATATTAAATTTCCCAGTTTCCATAACTATTCTATAGATATATTAGATAGTCAATATTAGGGAATGACAATAAAAAATTTATGTGAAATTGGTGCTAATTTTTAAAAATCTTTTCTGAAAGATTGCTTTAAAATAAAAAGTAAGAAAAATGTTGAAGGTGGGTAGTGGGGGTACATGGCTTTAGTCCCAGCACTCAGAAGGCAAAGTCAAGCAGATCTCTGTGAGTTTGTGGCCAGCCTGGTCTACAGAGTGAGTTCCAGGACAGGCAAGGCTTACACAGGAAACCATGTCTCAAAAAGAAAAGAAGAAGAGAAGAGAAGAAGGAGAGAGAGAAAGAAGAAAGAGGAAGAGGAGAAATGTTGAATATAATTTGGGTTCTTAGTTAAGGTGGTTGCTAAGTATTATGAGACCGACTACTGCCTAAGACATACATTAAACCATTACAGCAGAGGGCCCAAGGGTACAGTGGCCAAAGAATAATCTTTTCCCCCCATGCATGATGTCCTGAGTCAGATTGTCAGGGCAACTATCTTCCAAACACACACACACACACACACACACACACACACACACACACACACACACAAATAAATAAATGTAATTAATTTTTTTAACATTTATTCCTGCAAACTGCCCTAATTACATGCCCAATCTGGGAGATTTTTTTGGTTTGGTTTGGTTTGGTTTTTCAAGACATGGTTTCTCTGTGTAACTATGGTTTTACATCATTTTCAGAACACACATTTTTATTGGAACAGGAATGTTCACAACACACTCCTGCACCCTCCAGTTCCCAGGTGACAGACAGCCTGGGCTCTACTCCCCTTTCTCTGAAGCACACTGTTATAAGAACTCAAGTCATTGGGCTGGAGAGATGGCTCCTCAGTTAGGCGCACTGGCTGCTCTTTTAGATGACCCAGCACCCACATGATGGCTCATAGCCACCTATAATGCCAATTCCACAGGATCCAACGCCCTCTTCTTGGTCTCCACAGGCAATGCATGCACATGTACACATACTTGCATGCAAATAAACACTCATATACATAAGATAAAAAATACAAATCTTAAACAAACCCACTAAACTGATCCATCTGCCTGAAATGCATCTGCTTGCCTCTTGACATGTCAGTATAATATAGTATAACCTGCAGACCACATTTCATCTGCTCCAAGAATCTCTTTCTTTGAGTCTTTGTAACCCTACAAATCCTGGTACTTACACATATGGCACTTATTATTATAATAAGTGTCCCTATGAGATCCCCGAGGTCTGGAACCACTGTTCACTTTCTGGGCCTCCTTAACATCTAGCACATACCAAGTGCTTAAGATATTAAATCGTAGCCGGGCGGTGGTGGCACACACCTTTAATCCCAGCACTCGGGAGGCAGAGGCAGGTGGATCTCTGTGAGTTCGAGGCCAGCCTGGTCTGCAAGAGCTAGTTCCAGGACAGGCTCCAAAGCCACAGAGAAACCCTGTCTCAAAAAAAAAAAAGATAGTAAATTGACACAAAACATTGCTTCCTTGCTGTATCTTTTGAAAAGATAGAATCTCATTATATAGCCCTGACTGACCTAGAACTCTGTAGAGTAGGCCAGCCATGAACTTACAGAGATCTGCCTACCTCAGCCTCCCCAGTGTTGGGATAAAAGGTGTGCACCACCATACCTAGCATTTTTTGCTGTGGGAGCTCCTTCCACTCCTTCATCCAATAGACTTTAAGATACCAGCCCACTTGGGCATGGTCTCTTATACTATAAATGCAGCTGTAAAGTATGAACTTGCTCTCTTGCTTCCAGCTCTCACTTCCAGCTGCTAGACTCTGTTCCTGTTCACCATTTGTGCAGAAGATTGTGATCTAGGACAGTGATCTGTAGGTCTCCCCTAAATAAATAACCCTTTATTATATGTTAAAAAAAAGGAAGGTTGAATGGGATGATAGGTAATTTAGTGTGAACTTATTCACACTAATAATAATAGTGAGTAATACAGTGAATATTTGTGAGCTATTATTTATGGACAATTTACACTGGTATAGTTTCTTGTATATTGATACAAGTTCAGATTATATTTGTTACTTCTGTTTATAATATTTGTACACCTATGCAAATTGTTTTGCCATATTGTATGCATACATGTTTCTAACTCTGTTTAAGATATTTTGTATATTGATACAATTTTAGGATATAGCTACCATATTGCATTATATATTTCTACCTCTGATTAAGATGATACATTATTTACATTTTGATGTCATTGTCCTCCTTTACTGCACAGTTGTTTAAAGATTGCTTAATATTCTGATATGAAGTCTTAATCTTTAAGTTATGTAAGTATTAAGTATTATAGGTCAATAGTCAATCATGTTTGTTATACTTTTAGTCAGACTAATTATGTTCTTTAGATATATAGAGTGTATTCTGCGTAGATAGGTAACTACCTTCAACCACTTCAAAGATCTGTAGAACATGGCACTTAAATAATTTAGGATTCTGTTGACATGACACACGATTGCTCCTGGCAGCATTCATCTATTCCCAAGAGAGTATGAGCACCAAAGACACTCTACTTGGAGTTTGTCTTTTTCTTGGCACAACTCACCTTTGGGCAAGAAACTGCCCATGCCTTGACCACTAACAAAGTGCACAATGTCTGGACTGGACAAGCAGGATACAAGAAAACAGACTGTCAAATCTTGCCTGTAACACCTGTGTTACTCTCTACAGTACAGTTTGCACTACTGTACTGTTCACGAGCCAAGAAAGGGCCTGGAGATTAAAGGAACACACAAGTGACGTGGGTCATTCATGAGGAAAGAATGCCGAATGCCATTTATTCAAGCTTAGAAAAAACCTTATATACCTAGCTGCTACACAATGGAAATCTCCCCAGGCAGGTGGGAAATTACCAGGCTCAAGAGTAAATAAAACCTGTAAGCTAACCACCAGTGGGGGCAGAGGGAGCACAGGAACAAACAGAATGTTTAGCTGGAAACTGCAATAAGATGTCTGGCCAGAAACTGTCCTCAAGATGAACCCTGGGAGGAGGGATAGCCCTGTGGGCCCTACAGGTCCCCCTTTATTATAAGTTACATGACTAGGCCTGTCTTAGATGGCACTGAATGTCAGGCAACATCCCTTACCCATCATGGGAAAGCGTCCAGGTCAAAACAATTTCCTGTTTTAGGTTGGGGCAGCCCCCCAAAGAACTTTCCCGTCATTGGCTCACTAGTCACCCTTTACCATGTTCAGCCAGATTTGTGCTAAAAGATCCTCTGGGGCAATAGCTAAGAGGAGTTGCAGAGTGGCAACATTGACCTGAGCTTTCCTCTGGCTCTGGCGCCATGAAAACATGAAGATGATGCTCCAGCACATGTAAGCACTCCTTAGGAGGCTGTGCCTGCTCAGTCCTTAATGAGTCTGCCTGTAAACTAGAGCCCTTTAAGTAAGGTCTCAACACTGGTGGGAGGAACCCTGGTATTGTTAACTAGAATAATCTCAAGAGTCAATTTGGAAATTGTGCACTCCAGGGTCTGTGAATAGCAGCATTAAGCATTATCACTGTATCTTTTAAGCTATAACCTTAGCAGTGGTCTTGAACCAAAACCAATTGCAAATTTAACTGCAATATTCATTTTGAGTGGCCAACGCATTTGCAACCTGCCCTAACAAGGTATCCATTGCACTAGCAGAAGCAACTGACTGACCAATGTCAACCCCAGCAGCCATAGCCAATGTGGCTGCCACAGCAATGGCACCAATATGACTGCTGTAAAGCCAAAATCTCGCCGGGCAGTGGTGGCGCATGCCTTTAATCCCAGTGGTGTAGGAGGGTCTTCTGATTTGTGTTACTTTTATTGGTTAAATAAAGAGACTGCCTTGGCCTTTTGATAGGACGCCCTTGGGTGGGCGTAGTAGACAGGATGAAATACTAAAAGAAAAAAAAGTGTGACAAATGCCATGTTTCTCCAGCCTGAGATGGACGTAGATTAAAATCTTCCCGATAAACCATGACCCCGTAGTGATACACAGATTACTAGATATGGGTTAAAACAAGACAAGATGTGAGAGTTAGCCAAAAAGAGACTAAAACTTATGGACCAGACAGTAATTAAATAAATACAGTTTCAGTGTAATTATTTCGGACACCGGGAGCCAGACAAAACAAAACAAGGGACCCTGCACCGGGGAGCCGGGAGCCAAAAATGCGGCCCGCTCCTCCGTACTACATCCCAGCACTCGGGAGGCAGAGGCAGGCGGATCTCTGTGAGTTCGAGACCAGCCTGGTCTACAGAGCTAGTTCCAGGACAGGCTCCAAAGCCACAGAGAAGCCCTGTCTCGAAAAACCAAAAAAAAAAAAAAAGAGCCAAAATCTCTTTGTGCTCAATGCAGGATGAATTGATCATCATGGGATGTGTTGACAGGAAGAGGAACAATCCTCAGCACTCGGGCTACCACAGCCAGCTCCTCAGGACCCCAACAACTCTTCAGTTGACAAACCTGCTCAGAACAGTTTAAAACTCCAGAAATATTAGCAGAATGATCAACAACAACAGAAAAGAAAGGGGCGGTGACACAAACCCCTTCCCAGAAAGTACAAATTTTTTGCTGATGGGATTTAAGAGTTCAGGGGGAGGCAGTAATGCACTCGGCCCAAAGTATGGAAAGACTCCAATCATAACTCAAGGGCCCAGGCCATCAGCAATTGACTGGAGCTGGGAGAATTCTGCTCCTGTGATAATATTTTGGGTGGTATCCAAAGGCACAGAGTATTTACCTGTGCTAAAATTGGTAGATAAGAAATAGGGTCACACAGGGCTATCCAATCCCACTGGCATCAGAAACAGAGGATTCTTTACCAGTGTCCATTTGATCTCTTGGCTCTGTCCCATTCTCAGGCTCCTGGACAGGAAAATCCACAGCACGCACCAGGTGCTCAGGTACCCATACTGGACTGTCAGCATCCTGCGGGAAAACACAAACAGCCCCTCTTCCCCACACCAGTACAGGATCTGGACCACACCAGGTGTCATCTGCTAGATTCTTCCACCTGACATGAAGCATCCTGGAAGAAACTGGGCTCCAATGCCGGTTGGCAGCAGTATGAGATTGAGCATCAAGAGTCAAAAAATTTAAAATGTATAAAATAAAAGATAAATGGTCTCTAGGGATGGAACCATATTCCCCCTTTTTTGTTTTATGCAAATAGGCTTTGAGTGTAAGATGTGCACCCTCCACTATAGCCAGCCCTTGAGGATTATAAGGTACTATCATTTTATGAGAAACAGAGAACTCAGAGCAAGATTTAGCAAAGCCAGTGCTGGTGTAGGCTGGCCCATCATCAGTTTTTACAGTTTTTGGAACTCCCGTGTAAGTGAAAGCCTGGAGACAGTGACTTCTAACATCTCGTAATTTTTCTCCTGTATGGGCTGAGGCAAAAATAAGATGAGAATATGTATCCACGGTTACATGAACATATTGCATACGCCCAAAAGAAGGAACATGGGTAACACCCATTTGCCATATGTGATTAGGGACAAGCCCACAAGGATTAACTCCCAAATGGGCAACAGCTAAAAGATCTGTGCACAGAGTGCATTTTTTAACAGTATCAGTGGCCTGCACTCAAGATATCTTAAAATGAAATCTGAAAGATCCAGCATTGAGGTGAAAACAATTATGAGCTTTTTCTGCAGCTTCATAAGATTTTTGACTAATTTGCACAAATTTGGTGAGTAAGCTGATCGGCCAATGCATTCCCTCGCTCAAAGGACCAGGAAGGTCAGTATGAGCCCACAAATGCCCTACATAAGTGGGAACAGATCAGGCCCAAAGTAATGTTAGACTAGCCAATAACTGCATCTGGACTCGAGATACAGGAACAATATAAGATGTAGTTTCCAAAGGTGTGGGAATTTTGCTTACATATTGACTGTCAGTAAAAAGGTTAAATGGAATATCAACATATTTCTCTAGGGCCATTTGTACAGTGATCAGATATAGCATCAACAGGCTGAATATCAAAATCAGGAGGGGAGGCCACCTCGGCCCATCCAGTGGAAAACCCATTAGTAAACACGTTCCTGCCAGAGGTTGCAAAGAAATAACTTTTGGGAAGCATACTGGATGGTTTTTTTTAAAAAGGTGGCCAATTTATCAGAAGGATAATGATTATCAAACCTTCAGGGATTAGTGCATAAGAACAAGGCCCAGTCTTTAGCAATACCACGTTTGGGACTATACACAAAAGAAAACTATCTTAATGAACTCTTGGGCTGTCTTAGTTTTAATACCGGTGCCTTGTTTCTCTAAAAGAACTATGAATTGGCCCATCAATCAGCCCGTCAATGCTGGAACAGAATTACTAGCACCCATTTTCAACTCACCCTCACCATCAATTTCTTACCTGCTGACCAACCTTCAGAGGGCGATCTCTCAGGGGTTCCCCTACTTCCTGATCTCGCTGATGGGCCTTGGACTGTAACACCTGCGTTACTCTCTACGGTACAGTTCACACTACTGTACCATTTGTGAGCCGGGCAAGGGCCTGGAGATTAAAGAAACACACAGAGATGTGGGTCATTCAGGAGGAGAGAATGCCGAAAGCTGTATATTCAAGCTTAGAAAAAACCTTATATACCTAGCTGCTGTGCAATGGAAATCCCCCCAGGCAGGTGGGAAATTACCAGGCTCAAGAGTAAACAAAACTCCCAAGCTAACCAACCACCAGTGGGGGCAGAGGGAGCACAGGAACAAACAGCATGTTTAGCTGGAAACTGCAACAAGATGTTTGGCCAGAAACTGTTCTCAAAATGAACCCCGGGAGGTTCGTTTTGAGAACCCTACACTTTGGGCCCTACACTTGCCAAGACAGGGTAAGACAGTTTTGAAAATTTTCCTGCCACTGAAAATGGTCTGTCAGTTACTCTAGACCTTAGCCAAAGTTGGTTGCTTCAACATTGCAAATGAGACTTTGGGTGATTGCTCAGGCAGCCAGTTGTCTCTGTCATC
Organism: Ondatra zibethicus; assembly: GCA_004026605.1. Classification (NCBI taxonomy): domain Eukaryota; kingdom Metazoa; phylum Chordata; class Mammalia; order Rodentia; family Cricetidae; genus Ondatra; species Ondatra zibethicus. The sequence continues at coordinate 9,833 of PVIU01028087.1, read as the reverse complement.
TACCACACATTTTGGAAGCTGCTTGATTGTACTTCCTACTTACTCAAGTATTTCCCTTCTCAGGACATTGATGGAATTGAAGATTAGATAGTCATAGTTACCATCCTCTTATGATCTAGCCAAGCCATTTCCAATACAAGACTTAGACACCTTAGGATAGAATGTTTATTAAAACATTTAGTATATGTTCCTTAATATTGTTTATGCTGGTTGTAATTCTAATCTTATACTTGATATCTGTTCCTAGTGTATATAGTTTTATATTGGGTTTGGAACTCTCTTATTTAAACAAAAGGGGGAGGTGCTGTGGGAGCTCCTTCCACTCTTTCAGCCAATAGCCTTTAAGATACCAGCCCACTTGGGTGTGGTCTCTTATACTATAAATGCAACTAGAAAGCCTGCATTTGCTCTCTTGCTTCCAGCTCTCGCTTCCAGTTGTTAGACTCTGTTCCTGTTCCCCATTCGTGCAGAGGATTGTGATCTAGGACAGTGTTCTGTAAGTCTCCCCTAAATAAATAATCCTTTATTATACATAATTCTGAACTAGTGTGGGATTATTTTGTATCTTCCGCCATCAATTTTTACTTCTTAAAAGTCTAGTAGTCACCTCCTCATGAGATACAGGAAAATTTCCAGTTCCTGTAAACCATCATTTACAGAAGGAGAGAGGAGTATAGAGAGCCCCTGCCCCTTCTCTGCCAGGTTTTATACAGGGACTCAAAGAGAGATGAAGTCACAAAGCACTGTGTATCTTTGACTTTTTACAGTTGGCTTAAACTATACCTTGTAGGTATTATCTTGAAGGAAATGAGATGTGTTTCATTCTTCTACTATTGGCTACCATAACTCTTTGCTCCTTTGCCTGTGCCATGAAGTTGGCTCTCTGTCTGTGACTTATCTCCCACATCAATATCACAGCCAAGCTCTAAGGGAAAGCCATCAAGAAGGGAAAGGAGGCAGATGTTTATGGTTTAGCATGACTGCTTCTCGCTCGCTGCCTCCAAAGTCAAGGGCTTTGGAAAGCTTCCCAATTTGCGGTACCCTGAAATGACTACTTTGGAGATAGCTTGTATTAGCTATCTGCTTGAAAAGGTTTGGGAGGGACTGGTTACTTAGTGTAAGTGTGCAATTATTTTTGCAGTCAACTGAGACATCACCACATAGGTCTTGGTTTCTGAGGTTTTAGTCCATCACACGACAGAGCATATGGCAGCTCACATCAGAACAAAGCAGCCAAGAAGCAGAGAGAGAATAATCCTGTCATGCCAAGTGGCTGGGTCTCTCTTTTCTCCCTTCCATAGCATCTGGTCTCCCAGTCTGTGAGATGCCACCAGCACAGGTGTCATCTCTCTGAGTTAAATTCCCTCACAGACACACCCGGAGTTATGCTTCTCCAATCTCTTAGGTGGCTTCTCAATCTAATCCAAGTGACAATCAAAAGTTACTGTCATGGAAGTGAAAGCATGTGAGCAGGTCAGACCTGGGAGGACCTCGGAGGCAGATCAGTTGGGTGGAGGAGAAGAAAATAGCTAGTCACGAAAGGGTCTTGAGAGACTCTTCCAGAGAAAGCGATACTGGGTGATCAACTTGGCATCTTGATTGAGGAAGAAAAGCCTGTGGAAGCAGCGATGGGCAGGAGATGTGGGCCTGGCCTAGGAAAGGGGAGGAAGCCTCATATCTGGTGGAGATCTCTGTAGCAGCTAGGCCTTCGACAGGAAGCAGGCACACCACTAAGTCTGAGCCAGACTGAAGACTTAGAGTGAAGGAAAGGGAAGAATGAGAAATTGCTTCCGGGCTCCCGGGCTCCCCAGCTCCCCAGCTCCTGGGCTGCCCAGCTCCTCCTGCCCCCACCTGCTTCTGGGCTCCCCAGCTCCCAGGCTCCCCAGCTCCTGGGCTCCCCAGCTCCTGGGCTCCCCAGCTCCTGGGCTGCCCAGCTCCTCCTGCCCCCACCTGCTTCTGGGCTCCCCAGCTCCCGGGCTCCCCAGCTCCTGGGCTCCCCAGCTCCTGGGCTCCCCAGCTCCTGGGCTGCCCAGCTCCTCCTGCCCCCACCTGCTTCCGGGCTCCCCAGCTCCCCAGCTACTGGGCTCCCCAGCTCCTGGGCTGCCCAGCTCCCAGGTCCAGGTGTCAGGCTGAGTGACAGGTTGGCAGGGAGGCAGGCACCAGTAGTGATTCACGTCAATCAAACTTAACTCCAACTTGCACCCCTCCTTCTTTTCATCACGTGACCTCCATTTCTCACTTACAAAATCAGTGTATTTAATAAGAGCTTAGGAACCCTGATCTCGACACTGATCTCCAGAGAAAGATACAAAAAGGATATGCCTATCAAACAAACGAAGGCACCCGGGGAGAACCTACAAGGCCCAGAATGGAGGGAGAGTCTACAAGCGCCCCCCCCCCTTTTTTTAAAATCCATACAAGATATTAGGTTTCAGTTTGTCATTTTCAAACAAAATTTGCTTGGGTTGATCTTCCCTCCCTATTCCCTCTCCCTTTCCCCCGAGTCTCTCCTTTCCAGCTTTCATAGCCCATGTGCCCTTTTGCCCCCCCCTTCATTCAACCCCTCTTTCTCCCATCTCAGAGCTGCCTTTCTGCTTTTATGATCTGTAATACACACTCATGCCTATTTATATTCATACAATATTACAAATATTAAAAGTTAGGATAGACAGGAGAGAGAACATGTGTGTTTTGTTCTGAGTTTGGGTCTCCTGGCTTCACATAATACTGTACGGAGCACCCATTTTCCCGAAATCTTCATGGCTTTCTGTTTTCATTACAGCTGAATAAAATCCCATGTGTAAATGCACCGCACTTTCATTATCCATGTATATGTTGACATCTAGGCTGATCCCATTTCCCGGCTGGCGTGAACAGAGCAGCAGAGAACACGGATGTGCCGGGGCCTCTGTGGTAGGACACAGACTCCTTTGATAAACCCAGTTCTTTTAGCTTTCGAGAAGACAGATCTTTCTGACTCCATTTCCTTCTGCCAGATGTAAATAAAATAAGCTGTCTTGAGATAACTGGGCCCAGGTCCCCTCCCCCCCAGAAAAGGACTGATAAGCCTGTCTCACAGTATAATTTGCACTCGCTGTAGCCCCAGTCTTGGGCTCCGGTGAATAATGATAACCTCGGGCGCTATGGGGAGGAAATTAGGTTTTGCTGTTCTCTACCAAACTATAAATAAATCCATTTTCCTTTATCAATGTCTATCTTCTAAGTTATTTCTAAATGCAGGAAGCCCATACAGTGGGAATCTATGTGCCGGTCACAAGTCGACAGGATGCCATGGGGAATTCTGCATTAAGAGCTGCAGACTGGGGAAAGCGGAGAGTGGAACGGGGTTCAGTCTGGATAGCCCATGAGAAAGAGTCACTAGGTGTGCGTTACTCATTAAAGCTACATATCAATTCATCCTAAATGCCAGGGACTTAAAACAATCACTTAACTTCCTCACAGTTTCTGTAGGTCCGGAGTTGGACACAACTTACAGCATCCTGCTTCTGACTTCCACCAGGCTGTAGCTGAGCTCTCCGCTGCACTGCGCCCTCCTCTGAAGGATCAGCCAGATGAGTACACTCCGAGTTCCTTCTGTTCTTATCCCCTAGTCTCCTTGGACTGTGGCCACTCTCTCTCCCTTGAAGGTCTCCTCAAAGGAACGCTGCTTACTGGCTTGCACATCCAGCTTTCTTTCACAGTCCCAGGCCCACCTGCCCAGGGATGGCATGGCCCACAGTGCCCTTCTACATGAATTAACAAGAAAAAGCCCCCACACATGCCCAGAGGCCAGTCTGATGGAGGCAATTCCTCAGTGGAGATCCCCTCTTGCCAGGTATGTCTAGGTCTGTGCCAAATTGAAAATAAAAAAAAGAAAGGAAGGAAGGAAGGAAGGAAGGAAGAATGGAAGGAAGGAAGGAAGGAAGGAAGGAAGAAAGGAAGGAAGGAAGGATGAATCCTAACCAGCACACACACAAAGGCTTTCTGAGTTGCAGAGGCCCAACAGTCTTGAAGAAAAGTACAGTTTAGGGAGTTCAGACAAATCCACACTGAAAAGCCTGTGACACCGGAGTCAGCCTGCACAGCCTGGGAAGCTAGGCTGGCGGAGGTGGAGGCAGCTCTCTGTTTGTTTACTCTTGTCAGCGGGTAGCTCTGGCCTTGAGTCCTCGAGCCTTTGAGGAGGCTCTGGTTTGTCTCCACGCTGTGTTACTGAGCCAGAGGCAGCAAACTCCAGGACTCTAGAGAGCTTTGTCATGTCCTGCGCCGCCTCGATGGGGTCCAGTGCTGGACGGAGTCTACAGAAAGCAAGCTTCCCCTCCGGCCGTGGAAGCAGCTGAAGCACAGGGAACCACGGACTGCCAGAGAATCAAGTCTGCGTTTGAAGTACACGAAGTCTTCTCTCTGCCTTCTGCTCGTAGAGGCAAAAGCCATCAAGGAGGGCGTGGTACATTTTCTCAATAGCCAAGGGATCCCTTCCTTTGAGGGGGGAGTTTGAACGCACTAAGAAAATCCTCTCTGGGATAAATCATTCCAAATCAAACCAGATGAGACGCAACAAAATCATGGCAGCTTTTAAAGCTCTCCCCAGACGTCAACCACATCAGAAGCCTGAGCTCAGATTCCACTCACAGATCTACCGGTAGGGAAGTTGCCTGCCCGAGCTTCCTGCCTTTCTCCGGCTGCCCCGCACAACAGGCACCAAGGGGCAAACTTCTTCCTGGGATAGGGTGATCTGCTGTATGGGTGAAGGGACATCATGGAGACCAGGAAGGAAGGAAGGAGGAGCAAGCTGGAGGGACAGCAGTGGAACAGTCCCCAGCACCTCTCCATGTGCTGTGGGGAGGGACACTAAGAGGAACTAGCAAGGGGCCAGCATTTCACTTATCAGCTCTTTCTTAGTAATTCGGGGCCCCGAGGAGCAACTACTTGATTCTAAGTGGCTGACAGCGGTAGTCAGTGAGACTCCGTTACCTTTTCTGACATTTCAGGGAAACAGAAGAAAATCCAAAGTGGAGAAGCTGGGGCTGACACTAGGGAAACCTCTCTTTCCCCCTTTCAGGGGCCTGGTGCACTCAAATCTGTCTCTGTGGGGCGGGTGTGTGTGTGTGTGTGTGTGTGTGTGTGTGTGTGTGTGTGTGTGTGTGTGTGTGTGTGTTGGGGGGGTGCCTCTGTGGCTGAGCTCTGCCCCCACATGCCTATGGTACATGGCCTGCAAAGCCTGGACTTGAGCCCAGAGGGATAGACACGAGTCGGAAGTTTATATAAATTGATCCGGAAATAAATCAAAGGGCAGACTTTTAGGCCCCACCGCAGGCCCAGAGAATTAAATTCAGCTTTGGAACAAGGTCCTCCAGATGAGACATATGCTCCTTAAGGAGCACGGCCATAATTTGTTCTTAGAAATTTATCCATAGATTCCAGCATGGTGGCTTACGTCTGAATTCCCAGAACTCTGCATGAACTATGGAGCAGGGTGGGGGAGAGCCTGCTGTGGGTAGGAAAGGGAAGGGAAGGGAAGGGCTACATAGTGAGATCCTGTCTTAGAAAAAAAAAATGTTTTTCTATTATATGCTATTTATAAGATTCTTTTAAATTTTTATTAGAAAGAGAAAAACAGATAAAACCATGGCTTGCAAGTCCTGACCATCCTGAATCATCACTTACAAAGGCAAAGACAGAAACCAAATGTATCCAACTATGCGCTCTGAATGCCTACTATGTGACACTGACAACGCCCGGCTGGGCCGGTGAAGCCTTGCAGGGCGCCGTTCATTTGCGGGAACTGGAACGTTATCTAGCCACTTCTTTTAAAATGTTCTTTTGAAAAGAGAGTTTACTTTCTTTCCCAGCGCCATTTCCTGCCTTCCAGGTGGCTCAATTATCCTGATTGTCTCCAGGCAGGCACTTGGTGCAGGCTGCGAGGCTGGGGACATTTTCCCTTGCTAAACACACAGGCAAACGCGGAGGGGCTCGGCTGCTGGGGTGCAAGGGAACACAGTGACAAGTCGCTACTCCAACTCCCTCCCCTCCCCCAGGCAGATTCCATCCATTTCTGCAGGGGACCCCGGGTCTTTATCTCTTGACCGCTCAAGGGAATTAAGTGTCCTTCTTTCTTCCTAAAGAAGAAAAGATCTCTCTGAAACCAGATAAGCAGTGAACTCCAGGGAGGGAGCCTTCCAGAGCCCAGGTCTAAGGTTTATGGCTGTTCTCAATGTTTGTTAAAGTGTGTGTGTTTAAATTATATATACTTATATATTAATTTATATATATCTTCTTCTACACTATAAACATACATACATACATAGCTTAAATTATCACTCAGGCACCAAGCAGCTGCCTTTTTTAAAAACGGCCTGAAAATACAGTCCTTTATGGGCAGAACAGCCTTTCTCACACCCCAGACACAGAGCCGCCTGTTCAGCCCTTGTTCCCCTCACTTGGAGGGAAACCCATTGCTCTGCTCAGGGAACCAGGGCTGCTGAGAATGTGAGCCCTGCTGAACAGGCCTGTGCTGATTTGTCCTCCGACTTTCCTCCTTAACCACTCAGCCTGCCCCACCTGCTCCAGAACCCCCAGCCTACCTGTTCATCCTCTCTCACCTCTAGCTTCAGATAATTCAACAACTGAACACCTGCACCGTGTTTGGTGTGGATTGTCCTCATAGTTAGGACCTTTGTCTGAGGACCGCACTCCACAGAGGGAAGAGACTCATCATACAAGTAGGTATCTGTGATGCCCACAGTATAATAAAGTTGTGGGGGCCAGCCATGATAAGCTAAGTATGAGCAGGTCACCCAAAGGAAATTCTTTACTTCCAACCATTATCACCTGCCAGAGTAGAACTCTGGCCATCGATAAATCTAATAAGAGGCCTGAGTCTCAGTAGTTTATCCTGAGGCAATACCTGGTTGCAGAAAGAACCACAAACTGAGATTACCTAGCACCACCCAAAGACAGACCATCCAAAGGAAATGCCTAACATTCCAACTGCTGTAGATAGAATCACCTGCCAGCACACACTCACCAGGACACCCCTAGACAAATGTCAGCCAATCAGGGGTTCTAAATCTCAAAAACTCCTCACCCCCACCTTTACTACTATAAAAACCCAATTCTAACTGAACTCGGGGCTCTCCGTTTTTTCCAATACGTTGGACATGCGGAGAGACCAAGTTTGCAAACTTGATTAAAATAAAGGCTCTTTGCTTTTACATAGAGGACTCAGTCTCCTTGTTGACTTTTGCGGGGACTTGGCGGATTTGGGCAAAACAAAAGTGACATTTATATGGCACATAATATTTAACATTTACATGTTAATTACATATTAGTTACAATTTAATAAAAAGGCTAACACATTAACATTTTAACACATGTAACATTGTAGTTCCGTGGCAGTAAGAATGATCTTCCCCATTGGTCCTCCCCTCCTCCACACCTGTGTACCTGCTTGTTGTTGGCGCTCACTTTCTAATATGCTGAGTTATCCCCATGGTTCTGCCAGCTCTTGTCTCCTCAGTGAGGTTGGTGAAGCCTTTGCACCTCAGGCCTTGTTAATGCCACTGGTCGAGAATAAGGCCACTCCCACGATGTAAATCCCAGTTTGAAGCGAGCTCTAATTAACTACTGGCCAGGTTGAAGGACTCCCTAGCCAGGTCCATCCCTGGCCCTGAGTCATGGTCTCCAGCACCTTAAATATTTCCCGTCAGGTCCAGTCAGGGACAAGCATACGTCCTGATGTACTCTAGCCTACATCTAATGGGCAAGCATACATCCTGACTAGTTCCTGTGGCCTGTGAACCTCCCGCCCACGTGTGATCAAGTTCGTCCAGTGCAGACAGGTCAAACTTATTTATTTATTTGCTTGTTTGTTTTCGAGACAGGGTTTCTCTGTGGCTTTGGAACAAACTTTTTAGGGAGGTGGAAACACGTGACTTGTTAGCTCCCAGAAGCAAGAGCCTCCAGCATTTTAGGAACTCTCTGTCCTTGGACAAGAGACTTGCAAATCAGAGTTCCCTGGACCTCTCAGGCTTAGTCACTAAAAGTTAAAATGTGACTTTGGCTCTCACAGCCTCCTAGTGAATGCTATCTGTCTACCCCTGTCAGTCCCCAAAGAATGGGTAGCGCCCTCCCCCCATCTGTTGTGAGGATTTTCTCCTTGGAAGATTACTAGGCAACACCCGCCCACCCTCCTCACAATGACAAACCAAAGGTTGATTCCACCAAAGCTTACTCTAGGGGACCACTGAACTTATTCAACTTCCTTACAGTGCAATGGGTGAGGGGTAGGAGTGTGGGTTACCTTAAAGCCCACCCTAGAAGTTCTGCACTTAGTGTGGATAACGAGCCCCATGGATGTGTACGGGGTCCCCTTCCTTCTGGCCACAGTTTACACATTCTAGCTCCTCCCTGAGACCCCAAGACTGTGCGAAATTAGGGCAGTATTGCATAGTACTGGTTGGGAGGGATGACTCTCACCACCACCCTCCTTTTATGAGGGAAGGTCAATAGTCAATAAGATCCAGCTGTGATGAACTTTTGTGAGCAGCCCAACAGAACCCATAAAGATGTCTGCAGGATTGCTAAGAGGATATTCCTTGTTAAGTCTCAAGCCTGGGACAAACACCCAACTAAGGTGGGTGTTAACATATCAAAGCAGACGCTGGCCACCAGGTTCTCCCAGAATCCTTCAGTCCTTACCTGTTATACTCTAACAGGTTACATACTTGTAACAGTTGCAGAGTGTGGTTGGCATACCCCACACCCTACCCTGAACTCTCCAAGCCAAGGGCCGGGCTGCCTTTCCCCCGGGGCTCTTCCTATGTAATCCAGCCTTGTTGGATATGCCGGCCTTTTTACATTTTTTTTTAACCTTTCACCCTCCTGGCCTCCTGGCCTCTTGGCCTCCTGATGTCCTGGCTCTCTCCCCTCCCTGCTCTCCTCACATGACCCTGCTTGGGTCATAGTCATTGTGGACTTTCCCAGACATCTCCACCTCTGGCTGTGCTCTCCCTCAAAGCTACAATAAATCTCCTCCTCCACGATACCTAGAAACAGTCTTTTATTTCTTTTTTTTCCATTCAGTCCTGTGCTACAGTAACAAAGTTGATGAACCTATGTATTTGCAGTCATCCAAGTTTCCAGAAATGTATCTAAAAACACCCTTGAAGTGCGAGATCTGACTTTCATAGTGTGTTGTGATTTCTTCCGTCATCTAAAGAAATGTTTGACGTCCTAGCTGCTGGATGTGAATGTATGTGTCCCCCAAATTCACACCTTAAATCTCAACCCACAGTGGTCGTGCAAGTGAGGACTTTGGGACATGAGTTACTAGCAATGTCCTTATAAAAGATATCTCAGACAACGCCTTTACCTCTGGCACCATGCAAGGAGATAGTGTATAAACCAGAAAGTGGGCCCCCACTACACAACAAATCCGTATCATCACCTGAAGCTCAGACTTCCCAGTCTGCAAACCTGAAAGAGAAGGAAGTCTATTGTGTTACAGCCGCTCAATTTGCCAAGCAGCCCAAAGGACTAAGACCCTATTAGATTAGAGCTGGCCATGTAGTGCAGCCACAGGGAATGTGTCTACTGTTGCCTGGTTTTTCCCGGGGATATTAATAATAGTAATAATAATAATACAATAATAATATAAGAAAATGAGTTGGCTATGGTGTTGTATACCTTTAATCCCATGGGAGGCAGAGCTAAGCAGGTCTCTGTGAGTTTGAGGCCCATCTGGGCTACTTAAAGAGACCCTGTCTCAAAAACACAAGGAAAAAAGAAAAAAAACGAAATGTCACGAATTTTGTTTAACATTCTGAGTTGCATGA
>PVIU01028086.1:0-10723 GCA_004026605.1 Ondatra zibethicus | reverse complement strand
GCAGGGATGGCCCCAGCTAGGTCCTTGGGCAGCAGAGGAGAGGGTGCCTAAACTGGTCTTGCCCCATTATCATACTGATGATTATCTAGAATATCACCATAGAATCTTCATCTGGCGATGGATTCAGATAGAGACAGAGACCCACATCCACATCAGAGCAATGAACTGAGCTCCCATGGTCCAGTTGAAGAGCAGAAGAAGGGAGAAGATGAGTAAGGAAGTCAGGACCTCGAGGGGTTAGTCGACCTACTGAGACAGTGTGCCTGATCTAATGGTAGCTCACCAAATCCAGCTGTACCGGGCCTGAACGAGCCTGTGATCAAACCATACTCTCTGAAGGTGGCTGCCAATGGGGGCAGACTGAGAAGCCATTGATAATGGCACTGGGACCTGTTTCTACTGCATGTATTGGCTTTTTGGGACCCTAGTCTATTTGGATGCACACCTTCCTAGGCTGGGATGGAGGGGGGAGGGCCTTGGATTTCCCACAGGGCAGGGTACCCTGCCCTCTCTTAAGGATGGAGAGGGAGGGAGAAGGGTGAGGGGGGAGCAGGAGGGGAATGGGAGGAGAGAAATAGTGTTAATTTTTGAATGGAAAAATAAAATAGAAGTAAAAAAGATTTAAAACCTAATCGACAGAATATAGACAATTGTTCTGCTCCACTTCCCCATCTTTAAAAAAAAAAACAAGAACATCCACAGTCCGTTTTTTGGGAATGTGGGCATAGTTTTACAGGGGAACACAACTAGTTGGGTAAAACTAAGCTGAATGCTGGGAGAAAGGATGTAGAGTCAGAGAGATGCAACATAGCCCCACCAGAGACAGACGCAGAAATCTTAGCCAGTAAACCACAGCCATGTGCTGATACACAGATTAATAGAAATGGATTAAATTAATATATAAGAGTTAGCCAATAAGAAACTATAGATAATGGGCCAAGCAGTGTTTTAAATAATATAGTTTCTGTCTGATTATTTAGGGGCTGGGTGGCAGGGAAATGAACAAGTGGCCTCTTTTCAACAAGGAAAGATAATGAAAGGAGAAAAGAATGAAATAAATCACTTCCATTTGCTGTCTACCTGGATGATGATAATTGAATCTGTGCAATAGGCACTGCTTGAGATTGGGCACTCTATTTGCCGCTCAACTGAAATTTAAAGAGGATTGATTTTCTGAGTCATCATGGGAGATTCATTTTGGGGATGCTTAAACCATAGTATGTGCTAAACAAATAGCACAGCTCTTTTATAGATTAGCAGGGACCAAAGATGGTTATTAATTTGGAAATTGTAAAAATTAAACAGTTTCATTACAAATGTCAAGGAGCATATTGTTGGTAGATATTATTTGCAGAAGGATTTTCATAAACATTTAAAAAGCAAAATCACTTCTTCCAATGAATTTATTGTCCAGGAAAAACTGAATATGTTTAATTAATGACTCACTAACCCTTGAGTCATTTTCCACAGTATATAGAGTCAGATCCAGGAAATGCAAGATTCATGTATTTGAGAGTCAAATCTGAAAAAGATTTAGGAAAACTTATCCCTTGAAGCTTTAAAATGTTGGATGTAGGACAGAAAAAAATGTTTTAGGATAATCATTATTCTTCCTTGTCCTATGAAGCAGAGAGAGAAAGAGAGGCAGATAGACAGACAAAGGCATACACACACACACACACACACAGAGAGAGAGAGAGAGAGAGAGAGAGAGACAAAGAGAGGGAGAGAGAAGGATAGAGGTGAACTTTGTCAGAATTTACATATTTGTGACTTGGAGATACACTGAAGAAATAGTTGATAGAAAGTTTCTTCTCATATATTGAGAAGATATTTAAATATATTATTTATAACAACACATGTATGTAGAATGTCAAATACATTATAACAACACATGTATTTAAAATGTAAGCAGAATCAGTAATATCATTAATAAAAATACAGCTAATATAAATTAGTAATGATTTGAACAGAGTGCTATAGAAAATAATGAAATGGACTAATCATTTAACAAGTCCCTTTATTCCTTCTGAAAATATAAAATAAAACTTACAATGAAAACCATGACAAATGTCTTACAATGTATCTTTTACAGTGGCTGAGTATTAGCAAAATGGTGGAGGCAATTATGTCAAAAAGGTGCCTGCCTCTTTTCATATTGATCCTGTGCATCAAGCCAAGAAACACAGCAGCTGAGCTTTTGCAAAATAATAGTCAGTGAATCATGCCCTTGATTTTAAAAGGTCAGCAAACAGAGGAGCATAACATCAGTCTGTAATTGGATTATAAAGTGGATTCTCCATTCATTCTTACTGACTGATAACAGAAAACAAAAGCACATGAAGAAAGAAAGAGAACTACTGTTCAGTCCACTGTTATTTTAATTTTTGGTTTTAGAAACAGGGATTCTCTGTGTAGCTTTGTAATCTGTGCTGAAACTCACTGTGTAGAGCAGGCTTGCCTTGAACTCGCAGATATACACTTTCTTCTGTCTCTTGAATGCTGTGATTAAAGACATGTGCCACTACAGCCTGGCTCTATTGTTATTTTTATATTTTTATAATTTGGAGAACACATACATTCCACCAGTGTCACTAAACAGAAGATTATGTCTTGGAGCTGGTTGAAAGGATTTCATGGAAGAGACTATGTGACTCAGGGACCCAGGTCTGTGAACCTGAATCTATACAGTGTGTTAGTATTTCGTATTTCAATCCATATTCCACAATTATTTCTTTTTCATTATTCAAAAAGTTGGTTTGTCATGGATATTTCTAGTATCATGCTTTTAAAAAATTGCATGTTGACGATTTCCCACATATATAAAATATTCTGATAATTCTTCTCTCTGGTCATCTCAATCTTGTCAGGTACCCCCACCCAACAAGTCCCTTACACACTATCACTAATTTTAGCTTATCTGTGACCTATATGTTTAATCAGGGCTATATGTGCCCTTAGTTTTGGAACTGATGCTTGGGCCTTAAAGGCCTCACAACAATAAAGAATAGGGCTCGACAATGTTCTTCCTACCCCAACCTATCCTTGGCCCATAGTTCAGAATGAAATGTGTAATCCCATGAGACATGTCCTCTTTCCAAACATTCAGCACACAGGAAATGGCTAGTTTATGTCCAGTGTAATCAAACATGCTAGCTGTCACTGAATATCCAGAATACATGACAAGTATAATACACAAAGTATGAGAAAAGTGACAGTCCAGTCAAAAGGAAGAGAGAGAGAGAGAGAGAGAGAGAGAGAGAGAGAGAGAGAGAGAGATTGAACAAGGACACCAGAGATATCTTTTGTTGGTTTTGCAAAATTGTATAGCAACTCTGGAAACAGTGTGGAGAATACATAGTTTTCTGAAAGTAAATATGGATCATGTGACTCAGTTACACAGCTCCTTGGAATGTGCCTAAATGACTTGATATTCTACTTCACAGGTATTTTCTCATGCATGATCACAACATCTTTTCACAGCAGCTAAAAAATGGAAACCACCTAAATGTTCTACAGCTGTCTAATGGATGATGAAATAGTGATACATGTATACTATTCCATTGTAAAGAAAACTGAAATCATGACATTTGCAGGCAAATGGCAGATACTATAAAAGATTCTACTGAATGAGCTAACCCACATCTAAAAGGACAAATATTGCATGTTAGGTCTCTTCTGTTATTTCAAGCTCCAGATCTTCAGATAAAAGTTCAGGACTCACTTGCCACCTTGGACTATAACAACATTCAATTAAAAAAGAGTTCACAATATTGAAAGAGATGAAGGGGTGTATATTGGAGGGTTTAGAGAGGGAATAAAGGAAAGTGGGGAATGATGCAATTATGCTATAATCCCAAAATTAAAAGAAATAGAGATAATAATGAAATATAATTTAAAGAAAGTGTCATGAATGGTTGACTAATTCTTTATGATGGTGTAGTTAGTAATCATGGTTGTCAAACAAAACACCAAAATACTAACTGTAGGTTAATCCATGTGTCAGAAAGGGAAGCCCCAGAAGATAAAAAAGTACTGCAGAGTCCTGAAATTCTTGGTTGTTCCTAGAAATGGATGACAAGGTCCTATGGCTAAGCACAACACAGACCTTGGTTTTGATGTGTAAAGAAGTCAGCTGGGTAGGGAGTGTCCTTACTTTAGGAAATGTAAACATATTTTCAGCTTGAATGTAGAGTTTATTTGCATATTATACATTTTTTCTGAACATCATTATTTTTATAGACTGTTTCACTTGATTTGGTTTCTTCTGATTAATGATACCTGTATTTATTGCCAGTGGAAATCTAGCAGCAGCTTTTCTATTATTCATACAGTTAAGCTTTGGTGCTATCTCTTGTAACTGTGTGTCATAGCCTTTGAATTCAGTATATAGGAAGAATAAAGTAATCAATATATGGGAAGACTTAAAGGTAGCACAGGACATATCAATAACCTTATAGGAGATCCTTCTTTAGTTTTAACATTTCATCTTCTAATAGTGTGGTTGCTTTGGCTCATATAGTCCAGGCTACAGTTTTAAATTCATTTAACATCACAGTATTATGCTTAGATCCAGAATGTATTTTAAAGCACGTGCCATGGTTTTAAATGAATCCTATATGACATATGCATATGCATTGTGACCTTTACTGTACAGTTCTGGAGGGAAAACAATTGCTTTAATGCACTCACAGGGATAGATCTTTCTGCCAGGAACACTCAATTAACCATACCAACAGAACCTGGCCTTTAGCCTAATCTTATTAGTTTAGGGATATGAGATCATATGTAGTTCAGCAGGGTGAAGTGAACATACTGGACAGATGCAGGCTGTTGTGGTTCAGAACCACTGGTTGATTCCATGAAACTCCTTCTAATTAACTGTATAAAAGCTTTGTCAGTTCAGTTCCTTCACAACCAGTATTTTGAGCTATTGCAGAAGACCAAAGTCAGGCCAAGGTAAATTTTCTGCTGCTGACTTTGGCATTTGACCTGGATCATCTCATGCTGAGGTAAGTTCATTTGGTCTGTGCATATGTTTGATGGTCTTCAATAGCATATTTCTGGGGATGTGATGTGTTGTCCAGTTAGTACATATTCATGAAATAACCTTTCTGACTTTCACTCAGTTACACTTTTCAATCAGATTCTCTAGGAAGAAATAAATGAAATAAGATAACAATGGGTTGAATATGCAGAGGTTAAGAGGGCAAAACATCAGCAGCTCAAAGTTCAGGTTCAATGTGCTATGTTAATTGAGTCATCATATTGCCCTGTTATTCCACATCCTTAGAAACATAATCTTGAAGTAATAAACAAAATATTATAGATTTATATTTCTAGTTAGCTTATGCATTTCCAATGATTGAGATCAATGGTCTTTGCTGTTTTTTTAGCTTGAAGGAAAGTGGGATACCATTGCCATCGCTGCTGACAATGTGGACAAGATAGAGGAAGGAGGACCTCTGAGACTCTACGTGAACTTACTTGTAGTGAGGGATGTAATAAATTGGGAGCCACATTTTACATAAGGTAAGCAAATGGTCAACCATGTAAACTGAGGATTATATTTCCATTTTTCAGACTTTATGTTGTTAACCTTACAGGGGAATGTTCTGTTTTTGGTCATGAAATTGAAGTCCTCATCTTCAGCAATGTGATTATGTTATTCTGTGATGGTTTAGCTCTAGACACCACACAGAAGTTAGATACTTTCTCCAATCCCATGAGTGTTTCCTTAGAAATCCTTTTGGTTGGAGGCCAGTGGTTGAATTTTGTGTTCAATTATTAGATGCAGCAGACTGTAAGAATTTCATTTCTAGTAATTTGAAAGGTATATGCCAGCATTTGGTTCAAAGTCACACATATTATATTATTCAGTCAATGCTGTCATAAAAAGTCTTCCATAGACAGGTCAGATAGGTCTATTGCAAATTATTTTATTTGATGCTCTAGTTTCAAAGACACTCTCTGACATTTGGATGACTATGTTCATTGTAAGAGTGTTTAATGCCACAAGAACTAAGAAAGCCTAGAACCATTTCTATCTTCTAGCTACAATTGTAAGTTTTAGATTACAAATTAAATCGCTTAAAACACATGCATGTATTCCTAAAGTACATATTATGACTGGAGTAGTAAAAGAGAATTAACTTATTGAAAGCCATAGTCAGTAAATAGTGAAATTGGGATAAGAAAGCCATCAGCATTTGGAAAAATTGTCAAAAATAAAGGAAGTCATGTTTATGATTACAAATAGAATAATATTTTCTAAACAGAATTAGGAGAATTGGGGTAAGCTTAGGTACATCTGTTCCAGCTCTGTACATTGTTCATAGATACTATTACTTCATCTAGTTCATTATAATACTTGAAGATCTTTAATATGAATTAAAGGATATAAAGTATAAACCAGGGTTCCTCTGTTTGTGCAAATGGCCAATGTTCAGAGACCAAAATCATTGGGTATAGGCAAGAAGATGGCAAGTACAGAATCCAGTGTAATTATGGGTTCTGGGAGCTTCCTCTATGAATAAAAAATTGTGAGTGTGGACACATACATGGACACTACAGCCACTCATAGGTACATGAACCTAGAACATGGTTACTTATTAATCAATTCTTCCAACCAGCATAGATATGCTTCAAAGTCAGAGTACATTGTAGGTCATCTTAAGTTCACATGGAGAAGAACACTATTACCTTAAGATGTGAGTAATGCTAACAATATATCTCCAAATAATTTCCTGCATGAAAATTTATTTCTAAATAATATTCAGTGCCATTTCTTTCATACAGCATCTTGGTTTGTTATTGAACAGGCCTGGCACTCACTGATAGGTCTCAGTGGCATTGAAAATCTTTGCAAACTTTATGCCTCAGACTATCTAGTACTTATATTGCAGGCATTATCTATCATCCCGGATTCATGGAAAATTTAAATTAATGGTGCTATTTTAAAGTTTAATTTTCTTTTATTTTGTAGAGATCATAACATTAGATCATAGGATGAGACATTTCAAATTTGAAAAGCAGTTAGGGGAAAATCTGTTTAAGAATTTCAGACTGACTACTTTAATTTTGTAAAAATTGCTAAGATAATAGCAACATTATTCAACTGAATTATGCACAGGATGACCTTTGGTTTGAAAGAAGGGAGGGCACATTCTTCTGGCAAGTCTATTGATTTCCAAGTTTATATGGATATTTAAAGCAGTCCAGCAATAGAAAATGACTAGATCCTAAAACCTTTTTTTTCCCGTGAAACAGACTTATCATTTAATCAGTTTCAGTAAGTGGAAATAACACACACACACACACACACACACACACACACACACACACACACGGGGGGGGGGGAGGTGGGCATACATACACAGAAACACACATAGAGACAGACACACACAATATGAAGATCTGGTAAATGTAAAAAGTTCATTCTTACATCTTTTGCATCCATAATCTTACAAGATGAAAACTTTTATGCATATCTCTAATTAGTACAGTCGGTCTCTTTTTGCATATGTATCCATTTGCCCACCAAATATTACCATGGTGTGACACCAAAGTTTTACAGTTTCCAGAAATTGACATGTGGCCTTTTAGGATCTGGTTAAAGGGGAAGAAATAACCAAGAGAGTGATCCCACAGGTCTTGATGCAAAGAATTCAGAGAAAATGGAATGCGTCTGTACCTAAGATTCATTATCATGTTTAAAGAGTTGGAAATATTGGTCACTGTATTATGATAGGATATGTAAAATGAATGACTATAGGAATATAATTGCACATGTGTGTCATATGACAGTGAATCAGAGATGATTGCTAGGGTCGGGATCAATATTAATGTTTTGTCAAAAGGTGACATCAAACAAAGTAGAAAACTAAGTGACATTCATTTTGAAATGTTTCCATTATTACAGTTGAAGGTGATGGTAGATTTAAACCTGCAACACCAGACAATATTGTCTTTATCTGTCAGAATGTGAATAGAGCCGGCCAGACAACAAACCTGATTTTTGTTGTTGGTAAGAATGGTAGTGTGTTTTGGAATAGTAACAAAGGTATCACCCTGAAAATGAAGATTAAATCAGATTCACCCTCGAAATACTGCATCATGGTATTTCCAAACTCCTGTCCACTAAATAACAATCTGATTGTTGTGTGAATCAACTTTTACATTATATTGTAATTTGAGTAACACAGTCATTGAATTCTTGAGGCTATGTTCATGTTTCCTCACTGGAAAGAATGAAGCAAATGTTATTTTCCCAAAGTTCAGACAATTTTGAGTGTCATTTGACCCAGTGTGTACTAAATTAAAGCATGAACTCTAGAGTATAGAGTTGGGAGAAATGTCAAGGTTCCATTGACAGGCATTCATGACTCTCTAGTGTTATGTTTTTGAAAGTATGTAGGATTGAGATGAGTGAATTCTCTAGGGAAGTTGTTTTATTTTTGATACATCATGAAACCTTGAACAGTGATGTCGTACAACCATATAGACTTTATTAAATGTATCCATGGAATTTAAGGAAAATTTTTATTGACTGTATTGATCCACCCAGGGTAGATGAATTTTGAGCAGTTGGGACTTTCCATTGCGTATCATGGAGGTACATGAAGGTAGCAATGTAAATACTGCAGAATTCTACTGAACATGTCTGTGACATTGTCATTCCTGCAATGTAGGAAAAGGTCAACCTTTGACTAATGAACAATATGAAAAACTTGAGGAATTTGCCAAGGAACAGAACATTCCAACAGAAAACATTCAAAATGTTCTGGCTACAGGTAACCTCAATGAATATTTTTTTGCTAGTAGCATATATATATATATATATATATATATATATATATATATATATATATATAATCTGTGTATTGATGTATTCATATATATTTATAGTGAGTCTATCTATCTATCTATCTATCTATCTATCTATCTATCTATCTATCTATCCATCCATCCAGTAAGGACCCTGATTTCAGATTATATCTAGTCATATGCTATCTTTTAGTTGCTATTTCCAGCAATAATCCTTGGGGAGCTGTTCTCGTATTTTTATGAGAACATTTATGTCACTCCTTACACTACTTAGGTTCTTTTACAGATACTTGTCCTCAATAACGACCTTCTGTAGGTGAGTAGGAACAGAAGCCAGGCCTAACCATCTTGATATTTGAATGAATTTGTGCTTATTACATAAAAAATTATTAAAAAATATGTGACCAAAGGAAAAATGAACTCAAAATTGGCAAAATCAAGACAGGATATCATGTATCTTTTAAAGCAGAAAATCTTACAGTGATAGAAATGAAGGATAGAATATTTTTATAAATATTTATAAAACAATGTGAAGTATTTTATCTAATTCAGAATTGCTAATATTCTAATATTGAGGAATATATCATCAAGAAAATATGTCTTGTCGTTTGAAAGAACTTACTTTACTTATGATTATACTGTATTATTTGTCACAGATACGGTACAAGCATGTTGATCTTTTCAGTATATTCCTTGAAACCTCTCAATATAAATTTTTATGTAGCATCACAGAATGTCATTATTTTCTGTCAACAGTGCTCTAATATAATCCAAAGCACAAGATATTGGTGATTTCAGGAAAGGAACCATTTGTGTACAATCCCTTCTCTATACTCAATATATTATCATATTTAATTTTGCTTCCATGAACTCTCAATGACCAAATCTTTCCTGTCTGTTCAATAATGTCTTAATTTTTGCTTTCATGTCAGCAGAGATGACAGGAGGAATGGAATTATGCATCATATCCTCTTCACCATCGCAACAGCATCACATATAAATCACCATTTCTTTTTAAATGAATTCTCCCCTTTCCTGTGAAGTAAGAATACTACATACCAAATCCCTGACTTGCCTTTCCTTTGCCTTTTTATGATCTATGAGCTCATCTTACTTTTCGAATGATTAAATAAAGTGATTCAAAAAGCCATATTACCTTGTGAAAGGGATCGCATTCAAAAAGCACATAAACATTCACTAAGCTAATAAAATAACCACTCTAGTGTAACAAATGATATCTGCATTACTAAAACCAATCAAAATAATTAGAAATGTGGCAATTACTGGAGTTGCATGAGCAAAAACATTGCAGAAGTCAATTTTATCTTGTGTTACATATTTATTTTTAGCTAAAAATTGTGATTTGTGGTTGAATGGTCCTAACATTCTAAAAGATTTCACAGAACAAACTGTTTGGGTCTGCCTCCATGTTACACATTATTTAAAAGAGAGGATGAAATATGTTTTGAAAAATCCATCTGAGGGGATTTTCTTTTGTTAAAAACTTGAGGAAGCAAATGGATCAAGATATTCTTAATTAGTGTATATGAGTCACTCCCATTTGAAGAATAAACTTGTGAGAATGATGTTCCATAAATACCATGCCCCACCAATATGCATGTGTTTATTACAATTTTCTCTTTGTATTACAATGATTCCTTAGGATGTAGTTAGCTATCAATTTAGAAAAGGCAAATGCAATCTTCTTTGAGGGCTTGGAACAAGGAAAAAGAAAAGATATTAGACAATGTTGTTACATCCATTCTCATGAAGTTTAAAGATATAATGAAAGCAAAGTACATTAAAATCCAAAAGCAAGAGATATGAATAAGAAGTAATGACACAATTTTCTGTTGAAAAATCCTGTTATTTAAACTTTCACTGTGTGCCTTACAAA
>PVIU01028085.1:0-19478 GCA_004026605.1 Ondatra zibethicus | reverse complement strand
CGTCCTCTTATGATCTAACCAAGCCATCTCCAATACAAGACTTAGACTCCTTAGGATAGAATGTTTATTAAAACATTTAGCATATGTTCCTTGCTTAATATTGTTTATGCTGATTGTAATTCTAATCTTATACTTGATATCTGTTCCTAATGTATATTGTTTTGTATTGGGTTTGGAACTCTCTTACTTAAACAAAAGGAGAGGTGCTGCGGGAGCTACTTCCGCTCCTTCAGCCAATAGCCTTTAAGATACCAGCCCACTGGGGCGTGGTCTCTTTAGTTTTATAAAAAGCAGTGGTAGCCGTGTGCTCTCTCTCTTGCTTCTGGCTTCCAGCTGTTAGACTTTGTTCCTGACCGCGCAGAGGGCTGTTGTCTGGGACGGTGATCTGTAAGTTTTTTCCTTTTAACGAAATAACCATTTTATTAATCACAATTCCATACTGGTGTGGGATTGCTTTATGACTTACACCTTCAGAATACAAACACTTATGATGCTGTAACTGTAAATCTGGCCACCAAGGTGGTTCTTTTTTATTAAGATTTATTTATTTATTTATTTTTCATTTAATGTATATAAGTGCTCTATTGACTTTAGGCCAGAAGAGGGCATCAGATCCCACTATAGATGGTTGTGAGCCACCATGTGGTTGCTGGGAATTGAATCTGGGTTCTCTGGAAGAGCAGCCAGTGCTCATAAGTGCTGAGCCATCTCTCCAGTACCCCTAGGTGGTTCTTAAATGACTGAAGGATAACAGCATGCAACTTGAGGTTGTGTTGAGAAAGGCATCATAAGCGTCCAGATCAAGATGGTACAGGACTGTTGAAAATCCCACCACAATTCTCTGAACAGCACACAATTTAAAATTTATAAAGTGCTCATTTCTGGAATTTTCCATTTAGTATTTTCTGACTGTGGCTAATGGTGAGTAACTGTAACTATAGAAAGTAAAATGACTGAAGAACCCTATGTGAATGGGCAGAACTACTGTGAATACTTTTCCATTGTCAAAATTTATAACATTTACATTCTGTTCTATGATTATAAATCCCACACTTTATTTATAGGTTGATGTTAAAAGCTGACAAGCAATAAAAAATGTTTATATTATTATGACTTTGCAAATGTAACTCGCTGCAGACAGAGACACATTAAGATTTGCATGAATCCTAAGCATTTTGGCCTTCCTGCACCTTTCCTACATTAAAAAGGATCCCAAACTGTATTTTATGATTGCATTTATATAAAGAAAACTATATCAATATTATATACATAAGACTTTGGGCACCTAAAAGCTTATTTTCCACCTATTTTTTTAAATAAAACATTTTCATATTCACAAATGTCATATAATGGAATCATATGTGTTCTTTCATGTGTAATTTTTAAACTACATTGGCATAAAATAGATTTATTAAGATACAAAGGACCTACAATAGGCTGCATATATTTAAAGTGAACAAGTTGACAGGTTTTGACATATATTCATATGCATCAAACCATCACCACAATCAATATATTGAATCCATCCTATGTCTTTAAAATCTTTCCTTATGTCCCTCTGTAATCCATTCCCTCACATTTTAGTTAATCACTAATCTGATTTTTGTCACCATAGATTAGAATTCTCTGTGGCTGGAATCATACAGGATGTGTACTTTTGTTTATGGCTTCTTTTACAATCATAATATTTATTAGCTTCATTCATGTTGCTGCATTTATCAGTATTCAATTCTCTCTCTCTGTCTGGTAAGTAATATTCCACAATATGGATATGCAAAAATGTATTTATCTGTTCAATTTCACTAAGTGTTTGGGTTATTTCCAATTTCTAGTTACTCTAAATAAATATTCTGATTATTAACTATGAATGTAGAAATGGGGTTATGTGTGTACTGGGGAAAGGGATCTCAAGTGGAGGGAACTGAAAATAATGAGAGTGAAAACCAAAAAGTCAATATTCTATGTCCTTTCTCATATGTGAAATATGTGTGTGTATCTATATATCTATATTTATATATATGACATAAATGAGTATGACTCAGGGTAACTATTTGGGAGGAAGCTGACCAGAGGTAGAGGACAAATAAAGGTGATATGAAGGGCAATTATATGCATGTATGAAAATGTCACCAAGAAACCTATTATTTTGTATGCTTGTTGAGAAATTAAAAGGCTACTTAGAACTTTGATGTTCAAATTTTTGTGTGGACTCCTTTTTCTGTAAGAATTGACAGGTTGGGTCACGCATTAGGTATAAGTTTACTTTTCTAAAAATTGATTTTGTGTGTGTGTGTGTGTGTGTGTGTGTGTGTGTGTGTGTGTGTGTGTGTCGCATGGGCCAGAAGAGGGCATCAGATTCCATGGACCCAGGCAATTATGAGCTGACTGACATGGGTGCTAGGAAGAAAACTCTGGTTTTAACCACTGAGCCATCTCTCCAGCCCCAGTGTTTACTTTTATGACATTGCTAAAGTGCTTTCCAAAGAGGATGTATCCTTTTAAAATCTCACAGCAATGAATCAGACTTCCAATCGCTTCCATATTCTTGCCAAAAGTTGGAGTTCTTATTTGCTTCAATTACTATTGACTGTATAGAGGTACATTGTTGCGGTGTTAATTTTCATGTCACAAATGATGAATTTCATGTGATTAGAGACCATTTTATATCTTTTAAATTTTTTTTGGTAAAGTGGCTCTTCAAAATGTTTTAGCTTTTAAGTAATTGCTTTGCTTCAATATGTCTTATCATTGAAGCTCTCTATATATTTTGTATATAAATCCAATATGTGATTTGCAAATATTTTCTCCAATTACTTGATTATCTTTTCATTTTCTTAATGGTGTATCTCATAGAGCAAAAGTTTTATATTTTATGAAGCCTGCTGTGCTACTTTTTTTTTCTTAACTAATCAAACTTTGGTACTGCCTAAAGGCTCTCCTTGCTTGCTTTCCCCCTCCTTTCTTTTCTTTTCTTTCTTTCTTTTTTTTTTTTTTTTTGTTTTTTGGTTTTTCGAGACAGCGTTTCTCTGCAGCTTTGGAGCCTGTCCTGGAACTAGCTCTTGTAGACCAGGCTGTCCTTGAACTCACCAAGATCCTCCTGCCTCTGTCTCCCAAGTGCTGGGATTAAAGGCATGCACCACCACTGCCAGGCCTCCCCCTCCTTTCTTATTCCAGTCCTCCATATTAATCAGAATCCTATGAAGGTTCCCAAGAGTTCTCCATGGAGTACCTGCCCTTTATAAGTACTTCTCTCTCTCTCTCTCTCTCTCTCTCTCTCTCTCTCTCTCTCTCTCTCTCTCTCTCTCTGTCTTGTGTTTGTAATTTTATTTTTCTTTCATTTCTCATCCAATATATCCTAATTATAGTTTCCCCCTCCACTCCTCCCATTTCTCTCATCTTCCCTCCCCTCCAGATCTACTCCCTTTTTGTCTCTCATTAGAAAAGAACAGGAAGCTAAGAGATAACAAATAAATGCAACAAAATAAAATATAAGATGAAGTAAAAGCTTCCATATCGAAGTTGGACATGTACAAACCTTTTTTCATAAGTGTGAATATGATGGGGTGCTCCCCCTAAATAAGTTATGTGACAGAAGTGAAAGGGTTTTTCAGATATTAGTGGGTTAGTTAGGTCCTAAGTAAGTTTAAGCCAAACAGAAGAGGTGTTATTCTGGGCCCAACTTTGTTAGGGGAAGGTCCTTAAAGGAAGTCTAAGTGACAAGGGAACGGACTTGCTGAACTTGGACCCTCGCCTCTGGAGAGGGAGACCTTCTTCGTTTCCTCTTGGTGATAAGATCCAATGCAAGCCCTCACACACATTAGATGAATACTTCAGACTCTAACATTGAACTCAGTCACTAAGGTACAGCTAATAGTTGCTAAGGGCCTTATTTTCACAACTTTAAGGAATTGAATTCTGCTTACAATATGAATGTATTTTGAAAAGATTCCTAAGGTGCAGATGAAAATACATCTTGGGAGCATCGTGATTTTCAGCCTCAAGAGACTCCCTCATGAATAGGGAGCTCTACTCAGACGCCTGGTCTGCAGACACTGTGAAAGGGAATTGTATTAAACCTACTTGTCTTTTGTGGTCATTTCTTAGGCAGAAATAGAAAACAATACATCTTTGATGATTCTTCCTAGTTCATCAACTATAGTTCTTCTTTCTACAAGCTTATTATTTAACAAAACATAACTCATATTTCAGGTAAGTAATATTTTCATGTGGTTCAAAGATCTATGGACTATAAGAAGGCTTACATTGCAAACTCTTGCAAAAGGCCTGATTGTATACTTCCTTCTTATTTGTTTTTATAGAATCCTATTCTTGTTTTAGAGATGTAATATGTTTTCAAATGTCCCTGTGAATGCTCTTTGGAATTATTTTTAAAGCTAGTTGTAACTTTCTGGACCAAATCTACTATGCCCCGTTTTGTGATTTCTCTCATGTTCCAGCCTTTTCTTGTGTTTGATGTTCTTTTGTTTCTTGTCCATCTTTTTAAATAAGGCTGCTGAGAATGGACTGAGATGGATGTAATTTTATTAATCTTTTAGATGTGGGGTCCAATTACTAAACTGCCAAAAGCCTGAGGCAGTAACATTCAGCCAGCTGCTTTAATTCTCTCTAAATACTTGGTTCAATTTCTGTAATGCGGAAATCCTTTGGTCTCTGACAAATATTTGGCTTCCATCTCATCTGCATGTAGGGGTGAAAGGGTTGCCTCTCCTATGTACAAATCTTATAGTTACTTCTGTTTCCAGCCTGCTTTTCTCCTGTATCTTCTCTATGTATGGTCGGGTTAAGGTTTGAAGGGTAAACATGTTGCCTCTTTATTTACTTACTTATTTATTTATTTTTACATTTATTTATGAATGAGTGTGTATATGTGGGGGAGGAAGCACATGCCACAGCACCCTTGTAGAGGACAGAAGACAATTTTCAGGAGTCAGTGCTCTCTCTTTTACTATGTGGATTCTGAGAATCAAACTGAAGTCCTTCGGCAGCAAGAGCATTTATATTGGCTCAGTGCTGCCTCTTGTAGCGGCAGCCCTTCCATATAGAGTTCACTTAGGTCTGTTCCTGTCCTCTTCTTTATCAGTTAGCAAAATGCTCCATACACTTTCTGACTTTTAGAAATGTTTAAATTTCTTAGGCTCCGACGTTCTCTCTCCTTTTCCCTTTGTTGTGGTGGATTTATAAGTGTGCCATTGTTTTATTTTTTATTTTACATACCAACCACAGTTTCCCCTTCCTCCTTTCCTCCCGTTCCTTCCCTCCACCTCCCATCTACCTGCCCCCATCCACTCCTTTTCTCTTTTGTAGCCCACTGAGTCCAACTTGTACTTACCCTATACTCACTCATGGATCCATAAGGCTACCCACTAGAGTGTGATGAACCTACTAGTGCCTACATGCCTCAAGAAAACAGACTCTGCCTCCACCAGTGGCCATCAATAGCTTCCCAGCTAGGGGTGAGGGAAATCTTTTTATGATGTGCCCGAAAAGCATGCCAGGCAGGTGACCACTATAGCTGATCTATCAAGTCAAGCTTGGTTTGAGTTTTAATTCTTTTTGCTCCTGGAATCATAGGAAGCTATGAAAGTGGGTATTAGGAGAAGTTGCTGTCCCGGGGGACAGATGTTGAAACTGGAGGCATTTAAGCAGAACCACAGTAACAAAAAGATCTCAGCTTCCCTTGCACCATCCCAGTGCTTATGGATGGACGGTGGCCATCATCTGTGGCTGCTACTGCAGGATCAAGGTAATGACGACAACAACAAAGGGTTCAGAGCTGCTAATGACCCATGGAAGCTATAGAGACTGTAGAGACTGGGGAATCAGGCCAGAAGTTAAATAGACAGAGGTCAGATTCGTTTCTTTTCAGGGAGCTGCAAATCTTCTTGCTAGCTCATTCTCATCACTGTTCATCAGGATCCCTCACGTCCTCTCACATA
Source organism: Ondatra zibethicus (assembly GCA_004026605.1). Classification (NCBI taxonomy): domain Eukaryota; kingdom Metazoa; phylum Chordata; class Mammalia; order Rodentia; family Cricetidae; genus Ondatra; species Ondatra zibethicus. The sequence continues at coordinate 13,521 of PVIU01028085.1, read as the reverse complement.
ACTGTGAGCAGGGCATTTGATGGTGCTCTCATCTTCCTTGACGGAGGTCTGAAAGGTCAGCCACTCATATTCTCTGTCTCCCCCTTCAGGAGAGCCGGCTGCTGGAGGATGACACTGATTACAAATGCAGTAGAAGCAGGTAGCTTTCTAGGTTTCATAAAATCTTTCGTAGTTATGGCAAGTCATAATCCTTCCCAATGAGATCTTTCTAGTTAGCCTAGTGTACTGCCTGAAACCACACAATTATTTGGAGATTAGTGTCATTTTACTTGGGGGTTTGTATCTATACTGATCTCAAACTTCTGGATTCAAGGGGTTTTCCAATCCCACCTTCATCCTATAACTATAGACATTACCACCATGCCCAGTGAGTTTTGTGTCTTCTGAAATAAAATGGTGTTTAATATCAGGCACAAGTGTATTACAAGCCAGGAGAGATTAGGTTTAATTTTCATATTCAACCAATAAAGCTATCTAATCATCTTCCCCAAAGACATACAAAGAACAGAAAGCAGAGGAACCTATACCTGACCTATCCGAGGGCAGAGTGGGGGAGGAGCGAGAGGGAGAGAGACAGAGACAGAGAGATCAAGAGAAATTTCAATCTGTACATGAAGCTAGCATGATTTTTAAGGTCCTCTTTCTTCCATAAACAAGTCCATGACTTTAGATTTTTGAGAGGCTAGAGTCAAAAATAATTGCTCTCTTTCCTCTTGTTTATTCGGTCACTTGAAGATCAAAGGGAGCTTGAACAGAGCTAAGTAGTGGCAGAGATCACCCAGAAGGAAACTTGTATCTGTATCAAACCTTGGTAGGCCCGTTTCCTTCCCAGTACCTTTCCAGCAATGCACAGTAGAGCTAAGAGGGGTCCCAACCTTGACTTTAGGCCCTATCCGCTGCATTTCCCAGCACGATTATCTTATCTGCCCCAGTCTCTATTCATATGAGTACACTTATCCCTGTCCTACTGAACTCTGCAGGGTTGTTGAGAGCATTGATGGGACGGGCAGCCATGGAAATGATCCAAATCATCGAGAGTCCATTAAGTAGAAGATGTTTCTGTGTATTAGATGTAATAAGGGTATGATAGCTGGCCTCAATTTGAAACAACAAAATAAGAAGCAGAAAGCAATTTTTATTTTCTGAAATAGGGCCGCACTGTGCAGTCCAGGCTAGCTTTAAACTCTAGCTCCTCCTGCTTCTGTGTCTCAAGTGCTGAGTTTACAGGCATGCCCCTCCAGGCCTGATTACATTTTTGTTTGAAATAAAAATTTTCCTCATTATGAAAACATTACTTAATTATTGGAAATATACAGAGGTAACAGGAAAAACGCAAACAAGCCCTTAATATCATATTTAACATTATTAAATTACATGTTATACTTAATCCCATCTAAATACAGGTAGCTTGAGTGATTAGGATTTTGGTCTATTTCCTTCCATTCTTCCCCGCCCCCAATAAGGGCAAGGACTGTGCCCGTTTGGCTTTATTTGCAACCTCTATCACTATGCCAAACACAGTAGATTCTCCATAAACGCTTTCAGTCGATTGGCACACTTATTGAGACGTGCAGCTTTGCATCCTACTTTGTCTGCTTCAGCCTGAGAATATGTTTTAATATTAGCATTCTTTCAAAACATCTTTTTAAATGTTTCCCCTGAATTCCATCATATCACTGCATCACTGCATCCGCACTCTATTATAAGACATTTAGGTTGCTTCCAGCCTTCCACTGCTACAATCAATCAAAGCTGAGATAAATATCCCCATAGTGTGCGTCGTGTCCGTACATGTTGCTTTCCTCTGAATAAATTCCTAGCGGTGGGATTCTCTGCTCAGCACAGTTGAAAGGCTTCTAATACATACACCATTTTGTCTTCCATAAAAGTTGTACCAGTTTGCTTACCCACCAGTGATATTGGCATTTTCCTTTTAAATGGGCCTGCTTTTGATTTTGACTTTGTCATATTCTACCTGTATTATTTTTTCCTTTGCAACTTCTTCCATTGCATTTATGCTCAGAAGTCCTCAGGGATGGTCCTTTAGGATGATAAAAGGTCAATTTGTATGCAGTTCCTGCTTTTGTAATACAATGTATTCAAGAAAGCTTTATCATAAGATGGTCTACACACTGGGAAACAGACTAAGCTCATGCATACCCATGGCGGTATTCACCTATTCTAATGTGATCGGTTTCATCATCAGAAACAAACAAATGTGTAGATTCAGGCTGCAAGGAGGCGAAGTATAGGTGTTCATCAATCACTTGTGGCAAAGCACAGCACTTGCTTTTAAATGGCTCTGATGTTTTGACTTTAAGGGAATTTTTAGGTCAGGTGAACTTCTAAAATCCCCTTTCTGAAGTTAGAAGAGCCCTACTATATAGGCCTCTTCCACCATCAGGTGGAAGCGAGGGCTAAGGAAGGCCTAACGTCAGCCAAATGTAGGGGACAGTGTGGCGCTATCAGTGCTTTAGACAGCTCTGCCCTTGACCTTGCCCCCAGCCCCTGGCTGAAAAATCATGGATGATTTGGAAGCTACTTTGAAGGCTGAGGTTTGGAATGAAGAAAATTCAGTAAAGCCTTCAATGGGAAGGTAGGACAATAAACTTGCTCAGTGTCACCTGAGAAAGCTACACATGATTGCTTCCTTCTAGGACATAGAGGAGAGGTTCCAAAGATGAAGTTCAGACATTAATCATTTCTGTGCCCACAACATCTAGCCAAGTGCCAAACAAGCTCATAGTGCACCAATACATGTATGTAGAATGATCGAATGAGTGAGTGGATGCTTGGTTTGTTACTTGGTGCATCTTAGCATTTCTTGGCTAGTCCCTGATATATTCTGTGCCTGGCTTTTATCTTTACCTCCCAACCTTCTCTATCCTGTTTTATCTTCTTCCAAGGAACTTTTCTTAAGGTCCAAAAACTGGATGTTCTGCAACTATACCCTTGGGTAAAAGGAATATGCTCTAGGGTCATGTGGATTGAGGTGTTTCCCCACCTATCTGGCGTGTATGGTATTGGAAAGTTATTTATCATTTCTAAACCTCAGCTTCTCTATCTGTAAAATGAAACTAACAAAGTTTACCTCTTTGGGCTGTTGTGAGCAGTAAATGAAATAATGTATGCAAATGAGCATTGTAATTGTCATGAAATAAACACCGTGTGGCTGGTAGCTATATTGGTTTCCCTGTGGCTTTTGTAATAAATTGCCACAAATTTGGTGGCTCAAAACAACAGAAATTTATTCTCTCATACTTACTTCTAGAGGCCAGAAATCCGAAATCAGTTTCAGTGGGCTGAAATCAAAGTGTTGGCTTTGCTTCCTCTGCGAACTCCAGGGGAGAATCTATTTCTTGCTTCTTCCAGCTTATAGCGGCTGCCAGAATCCTATGGTTTGTCATTATATCGCCAATCTATGCCTCTGTGGTCATTTTAGTTTTTCTTATCTATGCATGCCTAATTTCTTTTTGGTTTGTCTTATAAGGGTACACGGGTTGTATTTAGGATTTGCATAAATCCAGGATGCTCTCTAGTATATGGCCTAGAACTTCCTATGCTGCTTTGATAGTTCTGAGTTATAAAAGAGTTCAGAGTACTATCTGTGATTTCCTTTACTCTTGCTTGGCATGTGTCCAGTTCAGCAGGAAACGTTCTCTCCTCAGCTAGCCTCCCTATCAGCTAGACCAGTTAGACTCCACCTGCTCTCAGCCTGTGAAATTATTCAAGCAAGGCAATCACATCTTCCCATGAGCACCCAAGAGCTCTCTTACTTATCTTAGGATTTCTATTGCTGTGCTTATAAACACCATAAGCATAAACAATTTGGGGAGAAAAGGATTTATTTCCACTTACAACTCTCAGGTCAACTCCGTTGCTTAGGGAAGTCAGGGCAGGAACCTAGAGGCAGAAACTGAACAAGAAGCCATGCTTATTGGCTCGTTGTTCATGGCCTGCTCAGCCTGCTTTCTTTCTTTTCTTTTCTTTTTCTTTTTTTTTTTTGATGCTTACATCTTAGGTTCTTTTATCTATTTTTCTTAAATAAAAAGCAGGCATAAAATACAATTACATTACTACAAAGATGCAGCAAAATAAAAAATAAATCAAGAGGGTATGATTTTTTTCTTTAGGGGGACAGCTGATCAAAGATGACTCTCTAAATCATGCAGTTTATAACTTATTACAGTTCTAAACAAAAGTCACCACAGGGAAGGGAACAAGGCAAGGCCCCAGGGCACAACACTCAGCACTGTCAAACAGCGCCTGTCAAAGTGCTTTAACATTGGCTGTGGCACCTCCACGAGTCAGGGAAGCTGAAGCCACCTTCAGGCAGGAAAGGAGTTATCAGTAGCAGCCAAGGGGCCTGAGAGCTCAGAAGCTACTTGTTCTACTTGGGGTTTCGGCATGCTGCTCAGAGCACCTCTGTAAGGTAAATCAGTGTCTGAGATTCTTCACATCACCCCGGGAATCTTAACAGACTGACGGTGGCAGCATCCTCTAGTGCTTCTCGCCAGATCTACACATGAACTGATGCAGGGCCTCCTCCAGGGTCCATGGCCTCCTAAAGGTCGGCCAGAAATGCCAGCCTTTCCTTGGGATTACTAGATCACTTATCCTTTAGTTAACCGGGGCATTTGAAAACTTACAACTGAATTTTTTTTTAAATCTTGCTTTTCTAAAAGCAATGCATAAAAATTAATTTTACATTAATTTTAATCAGTAATACCAGAACTTAGTTTTTCTTTTACTTCTGCCTTTTTTTTTTTATTTCCACAAAGCAAAAGTGTCCAACCAAGGAAACCTGGCATTCCTTTCTTTTAGTTCCCAATTGGAGGAATTTGTGGCTCTGGAACAAACTGAATAAAGGAAGCAACATTTGCTCTGATAACCATCTATCTAGAAGGTTTGGGAGCCTCAAGAAAAAGCAAAACTGGCATAAAATTGGGTTGCTCTTGCAGTGACCATTGGGTTGGGAAGGAAACTGACAGATGTGTGCACTGACGTATATGCAAATGACAACAGGGAAAACAAATACTTTGCTAAGGTCAGTTTTTTTTACTCGAAATTCTGTTACTTGGACAAATGACCTTATAAATCCTTATGTTAAACCGTATGTGAAGAAGCTCCATGAAGAGATTATTTTGCCCCTCAGAATGTTTTATTCCCCTGAATCCTTCACATTAATTGCCTCATACAGTTGCATCACACCATGATTCTCTAATACATATATACACACACAGCATTCGAAATTTAAACTTCTGCCTTTTTTACTCAAATACTTCAATTATTCATTTGTAAACTTGACATTATTTTACCTTAATAAAGTTTATTAATATATAAACAAATTTTATTAAATATGTTATATAATATATGTTTAATGATATAATCCGTAAATATAACCAACAATATAATATAAATATATAATTAATAATATAATAATTAATATATATTAATAAACTTATTAAATATTTATTAATATATACTCTCCAATTAAGAATAGGCTAGAACCTCCCATAGTGTGATAAACTCTTTATATAAAATCTTAATTCAGTCTCCTTTTAAACAACTCTAATTAATGGAAATAGTTCTTCTATATAAATTTTATATATTTTCATTTTTAAATCTGAAGAGAGAAGTTAGGAGGGAGGGACGGAGGGAAGCTATGTTTCTGAACCAGAGCTACAGAGCATAGCCTGCTTCCAGAGAAAGGTCAGCCTGCTTTTTTATACCATCCAGGTCCAACTGCCCAGGGATGACACTTCCCACAGTGAGCTGGACCCTCCCACACCGATGGTTAATCAGGGCAGTACTCCACAGACATGCCTATAGGCCAATCCGATGGAGGCATTTTCTCAGTTAAGAGTCTCTCCTCCCAGATATATCTAGATTTGTGTCAAGGTGACAAAAATCAACTAACACACTACCCTCCTGCTGCTACAGAGCTGCCTTCTACGGTCTCTTCTGGTTCATTGCTTCCAAGCATGGCTCTTTGCCTCGGGTCCTGTGTTCTCCTTCCTCCTGGCTATGAATGTCACTAATTAACTGTTGCCTGTTTCATACATGCAATGACATGTGTCATTGTGATTGTAATGACTGGTTGTCAACTTGACACACCTGGAAAGAGGGAACCTTAATTGAGGAATTGCCTCCATCAGATTGGCCTGTGGGTATGTAGGAGGGTAAATTGTTTTAATGACTGACAGAGGAGGGCTCAGCACTCTGTGGGTGGTACTTCCCAGGAGGCAGACCTGGGCTGTATAAGAGAGTGTGAGCAAGCCAATGGGAGCAAACCAGTAAGCAGTGCTCTTTCCCGGTTTCTGCTTCAAGCTCTTGTCTTGAGTTTGCCTTGGTTTTCTCTCAATGATGGACTATAACCTGTAAGCTCAAATAAACTCTTTCCTCTCCTAAGTTGTATTTAATCATGGTGTTTATCACAGCAAGAGAACAAACTGGACAGCCATGTGTTTGACCATCCCCAGAAACCCAGGGGAGAATCTCTTCCCTTACTAGAAGATGAACAGGAAGCAAAACAACATTTCAAGCACCTTACAGTCATTAAATACATATTTCCCACTCCTTTGTTGTTATAGCTAGTATTATCCATAGAGTCCAGGGATAAGGATTGTAGTAGATACACTGGGGACATTTCCTTACTATATTTAAACAGTAGTTATTACTAATTTTTTAATCCACCTAAAAGTTGCTTTTCTTGTTTATTTACTCAACTGTTTCCTATGACCTTATTTTTAAAACAGCATAATTGGGGACATCCCCGTGGACACCTGGGATCCCCTCTAGAGCCAAGCCTCTTGCCAACCCTAAAATGGCTCCCTTAGTGTAGATATCTTCTTCCCCGCTCCCATTTCTGCCCTTCCTCCATCTCAACTATCCCACTCCCCCAAGCTCTCCCCAATCCTCCCCTTCTTCCTTCTCTCTTCTCCTCTCCCTTCCCCCCCCCATGCTCCCAACTTTTGCCTGTTGATCTTGTCTGCTTCCAATTTCCAGGAGGATCTATATATGTTTTTCTTTGGGTTCACCTTGTTATTTAGCTTCTCTAGGATTGCGAACTATAGGCTCAATGCCCTTTGTTTATGGCTAGAATCCACTAATGAGTGAGTACATACCATATCCATATTTTTGGGTCTGGGTTATCTCACTCGTAGAGGAGAGGGTGTCTGAACTGGCCTTGTCCCGTCGTCAGACTGATGACGATCTTGAATATCACCATAGAACCTTCGTCTGGCGACAGATGGAGATAGAGACAGAGACCCACATGGGAGCACTGGACCGAGCTCCCAAGGTCCAGTTGAAGAGCAGAAGGAGGGAGAAGATGAGCAAGGAAGTCAGGACAGCGAGGGGTTGGACCACCCACTGAGACAGTGTGCCTGATCTAATGGGAGCTCACCAAAGCCAGCTGGACTGGGACTGAACGAGCATGTGATCAAACTGGACTCTCTGAATGTGGCTGACAATTGGGGCCGACTGAGAAGCCAATGATAATGGCACTGGGATTTGTCTCTACTGCATATACTGGCTTTTGGGGATCCTATTCTATTTGGATGCATACCATCCTAAGCCTGGATGGAGTGGGGAGAGCCTTGGACTTCCCACAGGGCAGGGTACTCTGCCCTCTCTTAGGACTGGAGGGGGAGGAGGAGGGTGAGTGGAGGAGCAGGAGGGAAATGGGAGGAGGGGAGGAAGTGGAAATTTTGAATGGTATTATTTATAAATCAATAAAAATAATAAATAAATAAAACAGCATAATTAAGGACCCCAATATACTGATTCTCGATTTTCTCTTGTTATGTTTCTTCTATGCCATTTTTTTTTTTGGTGTGTAGTTCTTGGGATGGAACCCAGGGCCTTAAGAATGCTAAGTATATATTCTACCACCAAGCTACTGCCCAAGCCCTTCCCTTCCCTTCTTATCTAGCTTATATTACATGATCCATCATCTCAACATCTTGCCACTATCCAAACTCCCCTTTGGCTCTGAAGTTTCGCTGCATGCGTCTAATATAATTCTAATTATAGATGAGCTCTTTATTCATTTATTTATTAGCAGGATTTCATTATGCATCCAAGGCTGGTCTCAAACTTGGGATCCTTTGACTTCTGCATCCTGACTGTTTAGGTTACATGTTACATGTGTGCACTTTTACACCCAGCTTTTCAGTCAAAGAAACTGTAGGGTAAGTCAGACTGGAATTACTATGAATTCGTGATAATTGAGCATTTGATAAGTATAGCGTACCAAAAGCCTATTCTTTGATTAAAAAAATCACTAAAATTGAGTAGAAAAATGAAAAAATTAACTGTCTAAGTTCATGAGAATAAACAGAGCAGAAAAGCAGATCACAGAGGATAAGAAATGTAAATAAATATTTACAAGATGGAAAAAAGAGAAAATAGCAGATCTGAAAAGGCAAAAAGCAAGAAAACAAAAATAACCCCCCCAAAACCCCCCAAAAAACCAAGTTCATGCGATGAGTAATATCAATGAGAGGAAACCCAAAAGTCCGTGGAAGAGCCCCTGAAGGCTCAGGAATTGGAGCAAAATTGGAGAGGCAAAAGAGTAGAATTGAAAAGTTTTTTTTTTTCTATTGAAAGCTTGTATGAGAAAGAAGTACACTCTGAATCTCTTTCTCTCATCCTGGCAAGACATAGAAGATTCATTTTATGGAGAAACTGAACCAGGGAGACTTTAGACTGGAAAATACAACACCCAGAGGAAGGCACTGCAGAAAACTGTTCAATTAAGGAACCAATTCTTCAGTGTTGAGATCACAGTAACTGTTGTACTCCTCAGTTTCAGAAATGGAGGCAGATTTATGTATAGTTGTCAGCCAAGGGCGTGGAGGATCGCTCTCTCAAGAAACTGAATAGCCCAGAGAAGAGAGCTACAGATAACGGAGGTTCTTACATTCATAGTAGTGCAGGACGACAGAGATGTTCAGTGCAAGCTAGAGCCATAGCAACTGATCCAGGAATCAATGGGAAGCACTCTAAGTATGCTATGATGTTTCCAATTAAAAACTCTCACTATCAGGTATAAAAGTAGAGGGACACAAGATGATGAAACAGTAAGGCAGGCATTTATTTAGTTCATGGTAATTGAAAACATTAGGAGCTTTCAGAATTATGTGTTTTTTTAAATTTAAGTAATTTGAACAGCTCTTTCTTTCTCATAGTATAGTATAATTTACAACACAAAGCAAACCTCTTTTCCATGCCTTGGCATGGAATTTGTCACAGTCCGTTCCAAGTCCAGATAAGCTTCCAGCATTTCATATTGTGTGCTTTCAATCTTGTGAAATATCAGAGTGTTCTTTTAATATGATTTTTTTCTAGCATCTCTTCTGCTGGGGATAGCTTCATTCTTTTTGTCACGACCGTTTCCCTCATTTATGTGGATAAGTTCATCTTCAACACATTTCTCTGTCTGCTTTTCTTAACTCTTCCCTTACGATCACTTGATGACCCCCCATCTTTTTTTTTCATGTAAGTTAAGGATGAAATTGCCTCTTTTAGAAAAGACCTGCCTCATCAAAATTAAATAGTTGAGGACTAGCCATAGCCTACCACCTTAACTAATTCTTGAAATCTAGGCGCAAATTTTACAGCAGTAGCTTCACCTATGAGAGCAGCTTCACTATACAGAGCAGCATTAATCAAATCGTGCAGACTTCTAAAATGATTAAAGCAGCCTTTACTGGAAATAACTTCACTACTTTGGCCTGAATAGTAGCCAAAATGATTGGAATATTTTTATTATCGTCTTCAATTCAAACTAGAGGCAAACACTCCATTTCAACCATAAGAAGCTTTCTGTCTCCAACACAATTTAAACTAAAAGATGCCTGCGCAAGTTTATCTCATTTTTTTGGTAGCATTCATTGAACTTTTCAAAATTATTCACAGCCCAGCTTCGTGCAGGCCTCATCTATCTTAGCTTTGCTGTTGCCATTTTCAAATTACATCCAATTTTACTTCAAGCATTTTTACTTTCTAACTCTTTGCATACTTTTATCTTTGTTAGCCAATTCCCTCTTTGGACTATCCATTATTTCTTTTTAAAATTATGAGGATTTATTACTGGGAGATAATAAGAAACACTAAAACAGTACTTTGTGATCTGAGAGTCAACTGAATTATAGAAACACAGTAAACCACTCACCAACAGATTTTGAAAGAGGTGACATGGTCCTCTTGTACGTCTGTCATTTATAATACATAATGATTTATGGGGCTGATGAGCCAGCAGCAACATTTTCACTTAATGCAATTACTCTCAGTTAAAATACTGTGATAACTGAAATCTGAACTGTGTTGCTGGGAGACTGTTGGTAACTAAAATCTTTGCACAATGAAGATCGCTTTTGTTGATGATTGCCCTTCAGCCCACGAAATAGCTGTCTTTCTGCCCAATTGCCCGCACCGAAGCCTATCACTTAGTAATCCTTGAAAAATCTTCCATTAAAAATTTAAATAGAAACCTGGCATGGTGGAACATGCTTACAATACAAGCACTTAGAAAACAGAGGCAAAGACAGAAGGATCATGAGTTCAAAGATATCCCAGGCTACATAGTGAGGTCTTGTCCCAAAAATTAAAAGTGTAGATGAAAACATTCTCACTAGTCACTAGAAGAAAGCCTTGAACATGAAAGCAAGAAACCACACAGATACACACACACAAATACAAAGAAAAAATAGACTCCAAGGAAACAGATAATGCAGAGAGCACAAAAGTATAAAAACTAGCTAATTAATATCCTTAGAGGATAGCATATTTTATCCAAGGAACAGAAGTGTAACTGTTAAAAAGAAATAAAGGGTAAGAAATAGCTATTAGAAATTAAAAATAGTATAAACTAATTAAAAAGCATCACTGGCAGTTTTGTAACATAAAGATTCTTACCACAGAAACTAAAGCAAAGATAGTAATTGAAAATTGGAGAGAAAAGAAATAAAAAGAGAGAATCAATTCAGAAGGCCAAATTTAATCAATAAAAGTTATAAGAAGTGAGAAGAGAGAAAATGGGTAGTAGATTTAAAAATAGTGTCAAGTTCCCAGAAATGAAGGACATGCGTATCTAGATTGTAACTTCCAGCAACTGCCCAGTTCTGTTAATGAAAAAGTCTCACCAATGGCAAATTATCAGGACAACTTAGAACATTGTGGATGACAAAAAGATATTAAAAGCTGTCAGAAAGGAAAATCAGGTCACAGCCAAAGGTTTAGGAAACCAAAAGACAATTTTCAACAGGCGTATTAGAAGTTAGAAAACAAGGAAATACAGTTTAAAAATTCTGTGGTGAAATTATTTTTATTTATTTGTTTTTTGGATTTTGTTAATTTTTTTGATTCAGGGTCCTGCTATGTAGCTGAAGCCAGCTTTGAACTCGTGGTCTGCCTGTCCCACATCCCTAAGTGCTGGGATTATAGGCACATGCTACCACACCATAGAAGGGAAAAATACTCTTAAGTAAGAATTTATATTCAGCAAATGTGTTATCAAGATTTGGGGACAAATGTTTTCTGATATGCAAAATCTAGTCTAAGAGAACTTCCCTCCTTAGAAATCCACTTGTGGAAGTGCTCAAAGAGATGCAAATAGTTTAGATCCAGGAAATAGATGTCTCATAGGAAGAGATAATAGGGAGCAGTCATATTAATAGCTGTCCTGTGTGCCTAGTGGCTGATCACGTCAGAATGGAGGAAGAAGATGGAGGCCTGCATGACAGTTACCACCATGCAGACAATGCAATAAATAGGGTCCCCGATGTCTTTGGATAAAATAAACAGTAGCGGGAGTGGGCTGTTTTCTAATTCCCGTGTTGGGACTGAGCATATATTGGGCAAGTGCTCTACCACCAATCTACATCCCCAGCCCTAGTTTAACTTTTTGTTTTGAGACAAGGGCTCACTATATAGCTCAGACTGTTCTGATACTCATGGTGATCCCACAGTCCCAGACTTTCAAGTAGCTCGAATTATGGGCCTGCGCTATCAGGCCTGGTAAAGAAAGGGACTTAAGAAACATTTGTTATATTTATGTTGTGAATCAACATATATATGTTTTTTAAACAAATGATTGTCACTCTAGGGAGAATAAAAGGATATAGAAGAAAGGAAACATAACAACATACCATTTGGCTGCTAGTAAAAGATATTGACAACTATCAAAATGCAAAATGTGGAAAGGGGAGGCTCAGGAAGTATCTGCCCCACACAAAGAACTGCAGGCAACTAAGGAGTGCGGAGAGTGGGAGAGACAGTTTTCCCCAGGGAAGAGCACAGCAACTCTTTATCCAATACTAAATGGTCAGTCCTAAAAAACATACACACTAGTAACATTATATGGACAGAGCAGGTTGTATTTATATACTTAGAAACACACACACACACACACACACCACCACCACCACCACCAACAACAACAACAGCAACAATTAATGAAGAAAGAGGCCACGAATTTCATGGTAGTCTTTGGAGGGAGGAAAGAGAAGAGAAAAATGATGTAATTATGTTATAATATCAAAAATTATTTTTTACAAATGCGAAATGTAATAGTGCTACAACTATTTTAACAATGGCGGGTAATTAGGCGACTCCATGTGTGTGACTGTTAGCATTACATTATTGACATATTTTCTATTGGATGGACCTTTAGGATTGAGAACACTTCAAGTCCTCTCCTATTAAGAAAATTAAACCAAAAGCAAAATAAAATGAGCCAACTACCTAGCCAAATAAAGTAGATCTCTCCAACTTAATAATACTTCAGCTAACATTTCATTTCTCACCTCCTCCTTATCAAAATCCAATGTATTTTTTAAAAGAAAACAAACTATCTTTTTTCATTATATATATGAATAAAATGGTTTATAGTTAATCCCTGTATTTTCTCTGGAAAAACGCTATTTTCTCTAAAAAATAAGGTAGTTGGGCAAGGTTTCAGGGCACAAGGCCTATATACATAAAATCAATTATCTTCCTGTAAGCTATCTGTTTTTTGAAAAATGATCTAAAGATTCAATATGATCCCAATCCAATTACAGTACAGATTTTCATAAAATTATCAAGCTTCTAATATAGATATAAAATATGTATTATCTAGTATATATATCCAAAGGACCTAGAATATGAAAATAATGTTGAAAATAGAAAATAATTTTATAAATAGCAAAATTTGAGTAAATGCAAGGACTTACTATTTTTGTTATTTTTTAAATTGCTTTATAAATAATAACATTCAAAATTTGCACTTCCTCCCCTTCTCCCATCTCCCTCCTGCTCCCTCACTCCCCCACCCCCTCCCCCTCCAGTCCTAAGAGAGGGCATGGTGCCCTGCCCTGTGGGAAGTCCAAGGCCCTCCTCCCTCCATCCAGGCTTAGGAAGGTGTGCATCCAAATAGAATAGGATCCCAAAAAGCCAGTACATGCAGTAGGGACAAATCCCAGTGCCATTATCATTGGCTTCTCAGTTGGCCCCAATTGTCAGCCACATTCAGAG
>PVIU01028084.1:5000-19546 GCA_004026605.1 Ondatra zibethicus | reverse complement strand
CTCTCTCTCTCTCTCTCTCTCTCTCTCTGTTTCTCTCTCTACCTCTCTCTGCTCTTCCCCCTTCTCTCCTTCCCCCCCTTCCCTTTCTCCTCCATAACATACTAAATAAATACCCAACCTCACTCTGCATGGCCTGCCTATCCGGCTCTGTCTCTCACCCACCACAGCTCCTTGTAGGACCCACCAAGGCCTCTCACCCACCCTGCGGCTCCCTGCCTGGGACTCGCTGCTGCTCCTCAGTGAACGGCACCATTTCATTTTTACCATTACACCGGGACCGTACCATCCTCTCATACCCCAGTACTGGGACCTTACCCCCTCCCATAACCCCAGTGCCAGGACCTTACCCCTGCCCCCATAACCCCATTACTGGGATCTTACCCCCTCCCATACCCCAGTACTGGGACCTTACCCCCTCCCATAACCCCAGTGCTGGATGAGAGGCGTCACCATCACTGGCTTCTTTGGAAGACTCTAGAATGCAGAAGAGAGCACATGGCAAGGCCGTGGGGGTGGGGGAACTTGAGAAAGCTTCCTAAGCTGTAATTTGCATTGTGTTTGTGTCTGAAATTAAAGCAGTAGGAAAATGCTCATCCCATGCCAAATGGGAGGTGGTGGCTGGGGCCTCTGCCTCCCATAGGCCTTGACCTAAGACAGTCAGGAATGTGTGTGTCTGGCTGCGTGTCTCCATGTGTGCCTTACTGGGTGCATGCATGTAGGTGTGTGTATTGGGGGTAGTGTCTGCTATCTAAGCTTTTCTAAAATGGCCAGTGTAACCCTGTGCTCCGGGAGCTTTGGTGGAGATGTATGTATGTGGCAATGGAGAGTCTCTGGTGACCATGACATGGCCAGCTCACCAGCAGCAGCTTAGGACCAGCTGTTTGTGGCCACTGGTACATAATGACAGGGTCCTCCCTATGTCACTGAGAGCCATTCTGTGTGGTCGGTTTGGCTTAGCTTTCTCTGCTCTGCTGCTGTCCTAACTTCATGTTCTCTTGTTTTATGTGCAGCTTGCTGTGGGCCTGACAGCATTGAGTCGGTGCAGGCTTCCACTTAAGACAGTTGGGAGTATGTGTGTCCGTCTATCTGCCTGCCTGTGTGGAGCGGGAGGGACAGGACTGCTTGCTCTAGATCTAAAGGCCAACCCACGAGAGAAGGTGGTAGGATGCCTTGCTGATGTGGGTGCCTCTGGCTTTCCCTACTTTCAGTCACTCAGCGTAACCCAGAGTCCCACCCATGGCATGACATTGTTGCACGATAGTTGATCTCACTGTGATACCCCAAGACTGTGTTCATAAAGTTAACCTTGAATCAGGGGGCAGAGCCAGAGACTAGTTGACAAGAATTAGTCATAGAGACTACAGAGGCCTCAGGATATGGATAAAGAGGCATAAGAAGGAGTAGGGAAAGACTTGGAGATCAGCCCTGTTTGGTCTGGGAAGTGTGGAGAGGTCAGCTGTTCAATCCTCTGCTGCTGCTTTGAATTGTCAGGTTTTCAGCCCAATACCTGACTTCTGGGTCTTTATTGGGAATATAACAGCTAAGCTATCACAGTGGGACATAGTGGGAAAGACTTGCTGGGCCAGATGAGTGCTCTTGGGCTCTGTTGTACACAGAGCCTGGGGCCCCACACCCTCTAGTGTTAGACCTGAGAGGAAAAGCCACCTGCACAGCTGTCTGATTAGCAGGCTGTGGTTAGAAGTGCACAAGGACTGCCCAGACCACTGCCTTCCCTTAAGTCAGGGTTCCAGAGAGCAGCTCCTCACTGGCTTTTGAGGTCCCTTTTATGGGGAAGGATTAGGATTGATAGAATAACTGTTGAGATCTTTGGCTGTTAGCCCCCGGACAGAAGCGGGGAGCTCAGGGCTCAAGGCTGCCTGTGGGGCAGATGAATGCAAGAACACACCGTGTGGAAGGGGAGTCATCATAGGTGTTCAAGAGTTTAACAAGGCAAAGAGTGGGCACACATCATGGGGTCACAGTTTGGTGGTAGGTTGAAAAACATTGCAGGATACGTTAGGCTTAGGAAACAGAAACTTATTCTTGTAAGGCATGGAGACTTAATAACAATGTATAACAATGTGGCTCCTTAATAGCAACTTAATAACAATGTATAACAATGTGGCTCCTTAATAGCAACTTAATAACAATGTATAACAATGTGGCTCCTTAATAGCAACTTGGCTCCACTCTTGGTTTCACACGATCAGGGCGGGCTAGCCGCCACAGGAACGCTTTCATTGTATTGTTTTTGTAATTAGAAGTGAAAATGCCTAAATATGATCATCGGAGCCTTCCCAACAGTGGAAGAGCTGAGCCAGCCATGTGTGATGATAAGAAGTCCCGCTTGGGGGGCTGGAGAGATGGCTCAGAGGTTAAGAGCACTGACTGCTCTTCCAGAGGTCCTGAGTTCAATTCCCAGCAACCACATGGTGGCTCTCACAACCATCTGTAATGAGATCTAGTGCCCTCTTCTGTCATGCAAGCATACATGGAAGGAATGTTGTATACATAATAAGTAAATAAATCTTTAAAAAAAAAAAAAAAAAAAAAAGTCCCGCTTGGGCTTGATTCCTTTACAGTGAACAGTCCTGAAGAATTAGCAATACTGCCTTGGTCAGTGTTGCTTTTCTTTTTGAGACAGTCCTGTAGCCCATGCTGGCCATGAACATCCAAGTGGCTCTGTAGCCAAGAATGACCTTGAACTTCTCACCTTCCTGCCTCACCTCCCCAGTGCTGGGACACAGGCGAGTACCTCTTTGCCAGGTTTATGGGTGCGGGACGTGGAACTAAAGGATCAATCATGCTAGGCAAGCACCCAACAACCAAACTGATGTCCAGCCCTTCATGGCTGACTCCTGTCTGGGATGGGATAGGTCTCACAGGGCATGGATCATTCTATAAGCACTGCCTGGGTATGTGCTGTGTTCCAGGACACAGCAGTGAATATGAGGGAAGGATCTTGTGCCATCAAAACAATGCCACAGGCCCAAGAGATGGCTCAGGGCTGCTGAGCTAGACAACCTGAATTCAGTTCCTGGACTCACATGGTAGAGAGAAGAAATCAGCTCCTGCTAATTATCTCTGACCTCCACATGTGCACTATGGCACAGACTTACAAATACAACAAATAAATAGAATAAAAAGGTGTTTAAAATACCTCACTTCCTGATGACAGCAACCTTGTTTGTAAATGCATCCTGAGATGCCATCAATCCTGCCAAGAACTCAGCTTCCAAAAGCAAAGGCAGTCTTCAGTGGCACTTACGAATAAAACAAGCGGCTTGAAGTAGCTGTGCATGCTGGGTAAGCAATGTTGGAGCTGTTCACAGCAGGGGGACTGAAGAGTCTAAAATTCACGCAGGGCTGCACAGAATACTGGTTGGCACTCTGGCAGCTTCATTCTGTGTTGTTGGGGTGTCTGTGAGCACCTCCTGAGTCTCTACCCAATAGTCTCCCACCAGCTGTGGTTAAAAAATATATTATCTTCAGACATTGTGCAATGCCCCCCAGGGGACGAAATCATTCCAGAGCCCCAGCAAAGTGCAGGGCCCACAGCCACCCCTTCCACATTTAGGAATGGATATTCCCAGCTGGCATGAACTTGTGGTTAAAAGCATGGTAAGTCCCCCCGAAGGAAGGAAGCACCCACACCCCATGGTGTGGATAAGCCTTGGAAGCATGGCTGCAAAGAGGAGTCAGATGTAAGGGGCAGTGCACCTCTTGAAATGTACTGAGCAGGGCTGGGGATGTCACTCAGATGTAAGGGGCCATGCGCCTCTTGAAATGTACTGAGCAGGGCTGGAGATGTCACTCAGATGTAAGGGGCCATGCGCCTCTTGAAATGTACTGAGCAGGGCTGGGGATGTCACTCAGATGGCAGCGAGCTCACCCAGCATACGCAAAGCCCTGGGTTCCATTCTTAGCACCACACCATGCGCACCTGTAACCTCAGGAACTAGAGGAAGGAAGATCATAATTCAAAGATCCCTTTGGATATATAGAAAACTTGAGGTCAGCCTGGGCTACACGGGACCCTGTCAAAAGGAAAAAAGGAAGGCACATACATAGGACAGGCAAATCAGAGGCCAGCACTGGGGAGGCGAGTGGGAGCAACACTCTCCTTGGATAATGGGGTGTCCCTTGGCAGCGATAGGAATGTCTGGAGCTGGATAAGAGGGGAAGACTGCACTACACCCTGAGACCTGAGGTTCAATCCCCTTTGCTAAATATGCCAAGTAAGTCTTATAGTTTACTGTAACAGTTAACACAAGGGGTGGGTGAAGTGAATGCAGGAGAAATAAAAACAGGTATTTAAGTGAAATGACAACCACTGACAAGTATAAAGAGACTTCAGCCATCACTTAAATAACATTTTCAAGGAGTCCATAGCGAGAGGCTCAGTCTGGATCCCAGCACCCATGGTTTTTAAATAAAACCGTCCTGGTGGTGTGTGTTTATGACCCTAGGACAGAGGAGACAGAAGGAGGCGGATCCTGGGAATTGCTTGTCAGTCAGCCTAGCCTACTTGTGGAATTTCAGGCTACTGAGAGAGAGACCCTGCCTCAAAAAAATAAGGTAGACAGTGCCTAGGAAACAACACTGAAGCTTATCCTTTGCCGCCCTTTACACATGCAAAGAGTTTGTGCATTCTCAGGCACAAAAAGGGGAAGCCAGGTGTGTTGGATCACACATGTAATCCCTGCATTTGGGGGCCTGAGGCAGGAGTATTACCACAAATCTGAAGCCAATATAGGCTATGCACAAGTTCCAGGTCAGCCTGGGTCACAGTATGAGATCCTAAGGAGGAAAATAAAAGTGGAATCTGAGAGCATCAGTGTGACCATCTTGGGAACCTTGCATATTGCCAGGTTAGAGCAAGTGATGCCGGTTAGATTCAGGATGAAAAGGCCAGAGGGGGCTCACTAAGAACAGTGACTAAGAGCTGGCCGTGGTGGCATCCCTGTCTCAAAAAAGAAATGGAAGGAAGGAAGGAAAGGAGGGAGGGAGGGAGGAGGGGAGGGAGGGAGGGAGAGAGAGAGGGAGGGAGTTAAGAAGGAAGGATAGAAGGAGGGAGGGAAGGAAGGACTGTCATCAGCCACCTACTGGAGCTTTGAGATAATTCTTTTGGGAAGGGATTCATCTTTACAGAGACTGTGAGCGTGTTTTAATTCATACTGCACAAAATTCACCTGAAGTATTGATGTATTTTGTTTTAGTTTTGTTTGTTTTTTTGTGAGTGTCATGTAGCTCAGGCTGCCCCCAAATTCCTGAATCTCCTGCCTCTACCTCCTAAGTGCTGGAACGGCAGGTGCAAGGCCCCAAGCCCCTCAATGAGATGCATAGTTCTGAGCATATTCACAGTGTTGTTAGCATTTTATCACCTCAGGAAGAAACTTTGGACCCTTGAGTCATGTGTGCCTCCACCCACAGTTAATCTGTTTCCTGTCTCTGTAGAGATTTGCTTATTCATGAAATAGTCACATGATACCTGACTTTTTTGTGTGTCTGGATTTCTTAACATTTTTGAGGTTCATGTGTGTTGTAGCTGTTAGCATTCAGGCATTGTGCTGTCCTGTCCCTGTCCCCTGGAAGAATGCGCTCAGGCAGAACCCTGGCCAGCCCAGGGTCCTATGGTTGCTATGTCACTACATAGTCTATGCACATGCGCTAAGCCCCCCCCCTTTAAAAGACAAACCCCACCCCCCATGCGTTTCTAAATTATAACAATAGCTTGAACATTGCTCCCTTCCTTTGGACGGGCATGTAATATTCCACAGTCAGGGTGGGTCTTCTCTAGTCAACTGTTGGTGGTTATCTCTGTATCTTTAATAAGCCTGTGCTCCTAGAACCTGCTGGGGGCAGAACCCAGGGCTTCGTACATGCCAGGCAAGCACTTTGTCTCCTGATCTGCAGCCTGGTCCTACATAGTTTAGCGTCCTCCTAATACTCTTTGGAAAGTCCATGTGGGTGCAATTGCAGATGGAAAGTTATAATTAGCCGGCTTGTGAAATGGGGCATGGTGAGGGACACCCATGATTCTCACACTTCACAGGCAGAGGCAGAAAGATCAGGATTTCCAGGCTAGCCTGGGCTACAATGCAACCCTGTCTCAAACCAAAACCATAAGAGAGCCCTCCAAAACACGAGCTCTCCAGACTAGCGAGTGGGTCTGTGCCAGCACACCTGCCATGCACATGCTCTCCCTGGACCGGCTGGGAGCCCTGAACTGTCTCACCCCGGGGAGCACAGCTGGGGAGCCCATTCCTGGGGAAGGAGGGCCAGACTTCCGATATACAGGGGTGTGGGTGGCCTCTTACAGTCAGGGTGCACAGCCTGGGAGAGCAAAAGGGACAGACAGGGTCAAGGGTCAGCCCAACAGTTTATGCTCTTATGAAAAACTTTATCACTGGCCTGGTGCCTCCATCTCTGGGGTGCTTTTCTGAGGCCTTGGGCAGCCCACTCTTTTCACATGTCACTACTGAGACCTTTTTTTTTTTTTTATTTTGGTTTTTCAAGACAGGGTTTCACTGTAATTTTAGAGCCTGTCCTGGAACTAGCTCTTGTAGACCAGGCTGGCCTCGAACTCACAGAGATCCGTCTGCCTCTGCCTCCCGAGTGCTGGGATTAAAGGAGTGCACCACCACCGCCCGGCTACTGAGGCCTTCTTATGGGAGGAAGGAGGAATGATGTTTCTAGACCTTTCTCCTGGCTGGGCCCTTCACATGGTGCTTGTCCATCCCTAGGCACCTCCCCATGTAACTGCTGAGAGCCACTCTACTCCAGGACGACACCCGGAAGTGCCCATAGGGGCTCTAGGGACTCCAGCTCCTGTCGCAGCGAGGTGTGTCTTCGCCTTCCTACCTGCTGCTGTCCTGGGCCAGCTTGGTGTGCCCTCCTCCAGCCTGGCTGAGGTCCTAGTGGAAGCAGGATCAGGAACTTGGCCTCTGATTGGGAAATATTATATCAGCTGGCAATGAGTAAGGGTTTGTTAGCATGTTTGTGGGTGTCAGACTGTCATTAAGGGTCATTCCAACACCCCCACATCAGCAGCAAGGACAGTGTCAGCAGGCTACACTCTGCTGCTGTTTGGCAAACATCTCCTTCCCAAATACAGGAAAATACTGCAGGGCTCAGAGTTCAGCTGTTGAACCCGGGTCCTAGTGAGCCCTTCCTGAGAGTGTGGACGATGTCGACCCTTAGACCTTGCACCTTTTTGTTGTTGCATAGTATCTCACTGCCGACATACCCCAGCTTGCCCCTCCAAGTTACTTTTAGAGGGATATGTTTGTTTGCATTGTTTCTAATTCTAAACAAAAGAAGCAACTGTGAACATTCATGCCAAGTGAACTCCTGCACCCCCCACTTATTTGTTGGGTGTGTGAACGTGCAGGCACACATGTACCACAGTGAACCTGTGGAGGCCAGTCTGTCCTCTCCCTCCCCCATGTGGGTCCTGGGCATTGCAGGCACCTTTACCAGCTGGGCCAGCTCACTGGCCCAGTGTTTGCTTTCTCTTCTTGTGGGTAAACACTTGGGAATGACCTGGCCGGAGCCCAGGTAGATGTGCTTGTGAAGAACACACGACTGCTTGCTCTGATCTGTGTTGTCTTGTGCCCAAGGTTGGGCGGCTTTATCCACACAGATCTCTGCCGCCTGCTGTGAGCAGGGTGTTGGTCCACTGTCGTCTGATGGCTGCACCAAGTCTGCCATGCTAAGATCATCATGTGACAGCTTTGGGGCTCTCTCCTCTCTGGCCTTCATTCTCCATCGAAACCCAGGAGGAAACACTTTGCTTGTGACTTCCAGCCCTTTGCTTTTCGCCAGTGAGTTCATGAGCCCAGAATGATCAGGAAACTGATTTTCAAAGGTCAGACAACTCATGGAACAAGTCAACAGAAACGAGTCATCCCCACCCCTCTTAACCCCACTGCTGATGAACAAGGGACAGATTTCTCCCTGTCCCCTTTATTTCAAAGATAGCAGATGTGGCAGCATTTCTGTAGACAGCCCCACGAGGCTCCAGCAGCTTGAGGGCCCCCTACTGGTGAATTTTTCTCCCCATAGGAAGTCCATGCCTGTCTCTGCAAAGGAATACTAGGGATCTATGTAGTTCAGTGGAGCACGTGCCTAGCAAGAGGGGAGCCTTGAGTTCAATCCCTAGCACCATAAAGCAGTACACGGTGATTCATAACTGTAATCCTAGCACTTGGGAGATGGAAAGCAGCGGAATCAGCCCTTCTGGGTCAGCCTGGGCTACGTAAGACCCTATTTCAACAAACATATACACAACAACCCATATTCTCTTTTGTTTATTTTTGCTTTTCTGAGACATAGTATCACCCAGGCAGATACTGAACTTTTGATCCTTCTGCCTCAGCCTCCTGAGTTGCTGAGACAATGGGCCTGCACATCACACCCAGTTCAGAAGCTGCCCCTTTGTAAGTCTTGTGCATTGATGGTAACAATGTGTGCTGGCAGGTTCATGACTCTTGGCAACTGGAACTCTGTGGTGTAGGCTGTGGAGTGTGGGGAGGCTAGAGACATGAGACAGGATGGATAAGAAACCCCTCCCTAGCTTTCCCTAATTTTCTGTGAACCTAAAATTATGAACAAGGATATTGTCTTAGAAAAAAATGAAAAGTAAACAGCAACAAACCTTGTTGGAGAAGAAGGCTGCTTGTTTGTCCTGGCTGCCCAGAACTGAAATAATCACACAGAAACTGTATTAATTAAATCACTGCTTGACCCATTAGCTCTAGCTTCTTATTTGCTAACTCTTACATATTAATTTAACCCATCTCCATTCATCTGTACATCACCATGAGGTCGTCGCCTACCAGTAAAGTTTCAGCACGTCTATCTCTGGCGGTGGCGTCTCCCTCTCTACCTTCCTTCTCCCAGTATTCAGTCCAGTTCTCCCCGCCTACCTAAGTTCTGGCCTATCAACAGGCCAAGACAGCTTCTTTATTCGTTAACCAATAAAAGCAACACATAGACAGAAGGACTTCCCACAGTGGAGAGTCAAGCATGCTACTACTCTTACAGAGAGCCAGAGTTTGGCTCCTAGGACCTACTCTGGGTAGCTTACAGCTGCTCATAGCTGCAGCTCCGGGGGCTTTGGCACATGATTCTGTGCTCTGTGAGTACCCACACATGGGCTGCACTTGCGTGTGCTCAGGGACACACACACACACACAATAATAAACACTCTCTAAAAAGAAACACAAAAATTAAAAACAATGCAAAATAGTGTCAGACTAGGGCTGCAGATATGTGGGGAGCACTTGTCTCACATGGGCAAGGCCCTGGGTTCTGTCTCCAGAACCAAGAAAGCAAACATCTCAGAAAGATGAGGACTTCCAACTTCCAATAGTCCTGGCCCGATTCAGGCTCTGGTCATTGTGCAGAGAGTGGAAACGACATCACATTATCTCCAGGAGTGTAGAGGAGAGATGTGGGAGGCACTTGTCGGGAAGGCCTGTGTGAATGCTGCCCCATATCCTGAACTCCCCGGGGCCAGTTGGCCAAGGTTTGACCTGGGATGCTGTAGACATGAAGAAGTGAAGCCAGGGGTGCAGAGCCCTGCCTGGCAGACCGCAGTGGCCTAGAGTGACAGCAGACCCAGTGAGGCATCACATGGCTGGAAGAAGGGAGGCAGGGCCACCCTGGTGGTTGTTTCTGGAGTGGGGCCTGGGCATCAGTTGTAGGATGTCCACTCTGCCAACATTTCCGTGTTGCCTGGAGACCACACAACAGACATGGCAAGGACTTGGCTCAATCTCCTGACTGGGGAGAATCCAGGCCACAGACTCCCAGGGAAGAAGGTGGAGAGAGGCTCAGAAATGCCACCAACTTCTGTCAGAGTGGGTAAAACCCTCAGAGGCTGTGGGACATTGGGTGAGTGACTTACCCTCTCTAGGCCTGCTCTACCTCAGAGCGAGGAGCTGCTGGGTAGCTGGTGGAAATAATCCATGTGAGGGCTTCATTGATGGGAGACGGATCTTCCTGAAGGCAATGTTATCATCACTATTGTGGTCAGTCTGTTCTTGGGGGTCACAGAAGCTCTCCTCATAAACTGCCCCCGAGAACTCATTGCCCAGCACTGTTTCTGTGTGCATGTCATCTGCAGATGTATTTCATGCCCACACTGGACCTGTCACCCTCAGGCCAGCCTATTGGGACTCAACCTCCCACTTCTTCCTGCAGTCACCCTGGAAAACACCATAGACCCGCCAGAAGCTATGTCTTCAGTCTGTGGCCAGGGTTCTGGACCGTAAGATGTCTGAGTCGGGGACATCATCTGATTGAAAAAGAAGCCAAATGCCAAGACCACATGTCAGGCTCTTCTGTTTATGTGAACTCTCTGGGAGTCACGCCCGTAAAAATAGAAAGTGGAGGTGAAGGCCAAGACCCGGACAGTGATAGAATAATGGCTAAGTGCTTCCTTCCAAGGCAATGAAAATAGCTCAAAATTGTCTGCTGTGATGGGTGCACAGTTCTATGAACACACTAACATGCAGCAGATTGTCCTCTGTGTGTGTCCATGTGTGGACGCACACATATGAGCATGTAGAGACCAGGGGATATCAGGTAAGTCTTTATTCACTCATTTCCTTTTAATATTTTATTTGGTGTGTATGTGTGTGCATGCATGCGTGTGTGCACATGTGCTCGTGTACCACATGTGTGTGAGTGATCACAGTGGCCAGAAGCGCTCCTGAAGCTAGAGTTACAGGCAGTTGTGAGCTGCCCAACATGCGTGCAGGGAGCTGCCTCTTTCCAGACCCCCCACCTTAGTTTTTGAGACTGAGTTTCTTATTAAATCTGAGTTCACTAATGTGGGTTAGACCAGCTGGCCAGCCCGATCTGGACCTCCTGTCTGGATCTCCCCAGGGCTGGGTTGTAGGTATGAGCCATGTGCCTGGGTTTTACGAGGGGCTGGGAGTCGGACATAGGTCCTTTTGCTTATGCAGCAAGCACTTTACCCTCTGAGCCACTGGCCCAGCCTTGGGCTGCCCACTTTGAGTGGTGGGACTGTACTGTAGGTGTGCTACCTCAGCCGAGCAGTTCACAAAGATGGTATTTCCCACAGGGACTTGCCCTGGAGGTCAGGCTTTGACACCTGGAGCTCAGTAAAAAAGACTCAAGTGGAGAGAACTTGGGGTGAGGGAAACTGAGGCCAGCTTGGGTAGTACAAGATGATGTAAGCAGCCTGCTTTCCCAGCACTGTGACACTGCTGTCCCCAAGGCCTTGTAGATCTGCCTCACAGTTACCTGTCTCCTCTAGCAGAGGTCCAGCTAAGCCAACTATCTGACCATGGCCTATCAGGTGGTGATGGTGGCTCAATAGCTTAGATGCCCCCAAGGCCACTGAATTAAATGCATTAAAACAGTCAATTTTATTTCTTATATATTAGATTATAACAAAACAAAAACAAACAAATAAACAAAAACCCCGCAGGGCCAGTGAGATGGCTCAGCAGGTAAAGGAGATCGCTGTCAAGCTGGGGCTCATTCTCCAAATGCCACACGGTAGAACTAACTCCTGCAAGTTGTCCTATAACCTCCACATGCATGCTGTGACACAAGTGTACACACACACAAATAAATGTTAAAAACAGCAACAAAGTCACATAGCTACATGGTACCGCCAGCACGAGACATCATTGGTTCCTAGAGCTTCCTCCAAGGCAGAACAGGGCTTTCCCCTCAGTGATCCCAAGCCCTTTCCTCCCCCTCTCCAGGGAGCTAGGAGTGTCTCCACAGGCTTCTGATTGGCTGGTCTATGCCCCACCACCTCACCCCCTCTCCCCTGGTCTGGAGGGAGCTGAGCTGGCTCTTCTAGGGAGTGAGCTGAGGTTTGTAGGCTCCCCTGTCCCTATCCCTGAAGGATGCTGATGCTGGTGTCCACAGGGCTCCTAGTGCTGGTCCTGCTCTGGGCGCAGGCAGGGGTGAGTGACCTCAGGGAGCAAGTAAGCGTGCAGCTTCCTGCATTTTCTCCTCCTGCATGGAGAGGGCAGCCACCCTGCTCTGCCAGAGTTGGGTTTGCCCCAGATGCCCTTCTGTCTCTCTCACCAACTCGCTTTGCTCCACTTCCCTGGGGGAGAGAGGAGCTAAACTTCAAGGCAAATTCCTGTCTCTCCTCACCCTCTTTTGCCTTCCTGGAGCAGGTAAGGTAGGGTTTACAGAAGCTGGGGACTAGACCCAAACCCTGCAGGAGGGTGGGGAGGCTGCAGGGGCGAAGTTCTGGAGGATGCTGAAGCAGATTTTTTTTTCTTTTTTTTTTCTTTTTTTTGCATTTTACTTGACTGCTGGCGCATATGGAATAGTACTAGGGTAGAAGACAATGGGACTAAATGGGACGGTGACTTTCCCAATTTAACGTTTTCAAAAAATGTGAAAGCAGGTGGAATTAATTTCATTATGTTTTTTAAACTCAAGAGATTGTCAAAAACAAATATTAAAATGCATCAAATGTCTGTATTTCTCCATCTTTTGAAATCTAATATGTATCTTCCAGTTGGTGCTTTTTCAACTTTTTGTTTTGAGACAAGGTATCATGTAGCCCAGGCTGACCTCAAACCCACTGTGTAGTCAGGTTCTGTGACCTTGAACTCTTTTTGTTAGTGGTGGTATTTTGTTGGTTTTTTGGAACAGGATTTTTCTATGTAGCACTGGCTATCCTAGAACTCACTCTGTAAACCAGGCTGGCCTCGAACTTACAGAGATCAGCTTGCCTTCACCTTCTAAGTGCTGGGATCACAGGTATGCACCATCACCAGACCGTTCTGTTTTTTTCAATGGAACACTAAAATTTCATTGAAAAATGTTTGATTTGTCTTTAGATTTAGGGAGGAGGCAGGCACTATGGTTTGGCAATGTTCTAATACTCAAATTGAGGATCAGATTTCTGTTTTAATTAACTAAACATTTCTCATACACTAGTGAGGGTTCAAGCACCCAGAGGCCAGAGTGGGGCACAGGGCGGTGGCAGCTCTGCTCTCTTCACTGGGGATTCAGCAAAGCCTTGTCTGACTGACTGAGTAGAGACTGGTGGATCCACACACATGGATTTCAGTCCATTTCACACCTCTTCTCAGAAGTGAGTGAATGTGAACGAGGCCTGCTGGAGCACACCAGCTGAGGCTGGAAGATGGCAAGTTCTAGGATAGCCTCGGCTACGCAGCAAGACCCTGTTTCCAGATAAATAAATGGGGTCAGTGGGAATACTCAGAGGGTCAAGGTGCTTGCCACCAAACCAGATGGTCTGATCGTGACACCAGGTCACATGGTAGACGAGGTAACTGGCTCTGGCTAGGGTTCCTCTGATGTCTACAAGTGCTGTAGCACACGCGTGTGTACACACACACACACGAATGTAAAATAAAAATGTAGAATCCAGATGAAGTTTTGCCTTGCGTATGCCTTCACCTTCTTGGTTACTTCTCATGGATTTGTTCCCAAATGAGCTTCATTCTCAGAAACATTTTTGTGAAACGGCAGTGTGTTTGTTTTTAAGTGCTTGAGGAATGGGAAGGGTTCCTGGAACACGTGCCCCTTCTGGGAGGTCAAGGTGTTCCAGTTCTGCCTTTGCAGTGTAGCGTGGCAGGGAAGCAGATGGAGACACTGTCCGACACGGATACAAGCATGGAGTTGTGCGCAGGAGTTGTTGAACAACTATGCAGAACTGTGTTAGGTTTTGTGTCTTTAAAAGGCATTTGGGGTGTGGCCCACTGTTAGAGTGCTTGCCTGGCAGGCATGAGGCCCTGGGTTCTGTTCCCACAAACCCATTCCCCTGGCACCCAAAAAAAACAAAACAAAACAAAACAAACAAAATCAATCACTGGGTGTGGTGATGGACCCCTGCAATCCCAACACTTAGAAGGCGGAAGCAGAACCAGCCTGGGCTACATACTAGGCTGTGTCCCCAAACAACAAAAGTTAATGCTTATAACATATTGGCTGGGTGTGGTGACACACACCTATAATCCCAGCAGCTGGGAGGTGGAAGCAGGAGGATTCCAGGGACTTCCCATGTCAGGCAGACCAGGCAGTTCAGTGACAAAAAATAAAATGGAGAGCAATTGAATAAATCTGATGTCGTCCTCCGGCCTCCACACACATATGCATATGTAAGACACACAGGCAACAAGATACACATACACACACACACACCTTCCACCCACTCCCCAAATAAACATTTTCTTAATCCCATATATCCAAACTACTATTAGCAAATATAATCAGTACTGAAAAGTACTGAGATTTTTTCATTCTGTAAAATCTGGGATGGATTTTACACTTGGGACATGGTTTAACATGGATGGGTCCTAGTTATCAAAGACTAGAAGCAAGTAGGGAGGAAATCAGTTGCCCTCGGTGTCTTTCAGAGGAGGGTTTTTCCCCACCAATATTCTGCTTTACTGGAAAGAGGGTTTTGGTAAATGATCAAAATATCCAGGGATGGGGCAACTTTTCCAGATAGTCTGTGATGTGGAGTCTTTGTAAATGAAATGGTGTGAAATATGCTTCCCACTGTGAGG
>PVIU01028084.1:0-2500 GCA_004026605.1 Ondatra zibethicus | reverse complement strand
CCCTACACCCCATTTGTCTTTTGGGAGTGGAACAGACCGGAAAAGTCTGGGAGCAAATTGGTGAGAAAGAGAGGAGCATCCTGGGGACCTCAGGCTATGACAGTGATATTGGACAATAAAATGTTCACGTTTCTCTGTCAGGTGGGCTTAGAAAATTCCAGACATCTCTCTCCTTACACCCATTCTTCCTGCTAGCAATCCCTCCTCACCTCCATCAAGACCTCCCAGTCCAGGATCCTTCTGCACCCCCAGCAAGACCCCCCTGAGTCCAGGCTTCCTCTGCACCCCAGCAAGAGCCCCCAGTCCAGGCTAGCTATCTCTCCTGCCTAGATTATTACTAAAATGGAGCTAACAGCCCAATTCCTACTTCATGTTTATCAAGGTAGTAGAGGAGGAGCCAGGCTGCCAAGGTTGGTTCATTTGTTTGTACTGCTTTAAAATGTTGTCTCTCTTCTCTCTCTCTCTCTCTCTCTCTCTCTCTCTCTCTCTCTCTCTGTGTGTGTGTGTGTGTGTTGGGGGTGGTGCATGCATGCTCATGTATTCCATCAGAGGACAACTTCAGAAATCAGTTCTTTCCCTCCACCTTTGGGTCCTGAGGATAAACTCATGTCATCAGGCTTGCTGGCAAGGGCCTTTACCCTCTGAGCCATCTCACTGGCTGGAGACTTCTGAGGCTTGAATGTGGCATTTGCTAAGTTTGTTAACCACTTTGAGTCTCAGATCCATTTTCTGTAAAATGGTAGAAGTAAGGAATACCTGCTTGAGGTGTGTGGCTGGGAGATGCTTCAGTGTCAGTAAAATGCTTACCAAGCAAGCATGAGTAGCCAAGTCCAATGCCGGAATCCACATAAAATGCACCCGGGTATAAGTGGCTCACACTTGCAATGCCTGGGTCCTGCTGGGCAGCCAGACCAGCTAGCTGAATCAAGAAGCTCCAGGCCTATGAGTGATCCTGTCTAAAGACAAAATTAGATGCCTGAGGAACATCTGTAGCATGAGGGGTCTGCTTGTTGGGGTTTATGTCCCGCCCGGTCCCCCCAGCTGTTTAGTCCCAGAGAAAATCACAGAGAGTCTACATTAGGTTATAAACTGATTGGCCCATTAGCTCAGGCTTTGTATTAGCTCTTATAACTTATATAGCCCATTATTCTTATCTATGTTAGCCACATGGCTTGGTACCTTTCTCAGTGGGGCAGGTCACATCCTGCTTCTTCGGTGGTCTGGGCAGGAGTGGGGAAAGAGCTTCCTTCTTCCCAGAATACTCCTGTTCTTATTGCCCCACCTCTACTTCCTGTCTGGTTTTCCCGCCTATACTTCCTACCTGGCTAATGGCCAATCAGCATTTATTTAAAACATGATTGACAGAATACAGACAATTCTCCTGCACCAAACATCAGCCAAGGTGTCCTCTGACCTCCACACATGTGTGCATATACATAGACATGTGTGCACAAACAGACTGGTGGAAACACATGTTCAGATGAGCCCCTGGGCCTGCCCTGTCATCCCTTCTGCTGGACACTGGCCTTGCACTGCCTGGTCCACAGGCTTAGAACAAAGGTGAATCGTTAGCTGCAGTGACACTAGTCCTGGCAGAACATTGCACTCAGTTTAATTTCTTTCCCTAGTATCAAAAGCTCCTCTGTCTCCTTGTAAGGGGAACTGCTCACCTATTCCCGTGTGTCCTATTATGATGACTGTCCTGCTTCTTAGACAAACTTTCCCATGCCATGTGCATGGCCTTGGCTTTTTCTGAGATCTTGATTGGACTTGTATAACATTCTTGAGCTGGCTGAAGCACTTGCTGATTAGAGTTTCTCAAAAACTGTTCTGAGTTTTCATGCGGACCACAGATGGTGTCTTTTGTGGTGGTTCTAAGTCAACTCCAAATTCTTCTTGTTGTTTTGTTTACTTTTGTGTTTGAGAAGAGTTTCTGTATATTGTGATGTGTAGGCAGCATCAGGGTCCTGAGGAGAGATCTTTAGGCTCCCTGCAGGCTGGGTTGCACCATCCCAACCCCCTGCTGCTCCTCACATGACCTACCTGAAGGACTCCCTTGACACACTTTTGCAGGCTTGTCCAACATGTGCCCAAAGACAGCTGTGAATGCGGCCTAATTCCAAACTGCAAACTTACTTAGAACATTTTGAGATAAACTTTTTTGCAACTTTGTGTGTGTGTGTGTGTGTGTAACTTGACTCTGTAGTTTAGAAGTCTGAACTTTGTAAATAGCAAATGACAAAACGTTGGCACCCCTATAAGCTTAATGGTACCATGCAAGTTGTTGTATTTTGGTTTAGTTTTTTTTACTGTGATAAAATAGACATGAAGTTGTCTATATTAACGGGTTTGCTGGCATTGATTACTTTTACACTGTCCATTTCTAGAATGTTCTCAGAACCTTAAACAGGAGCTTCAATCACTAACTCCCTGAATCCTTCCCTGATCCCACTCTTCTTCTGAGTCTAGGAACTTTCCTACTTCTGGTGGTTTATGAAGT
>PVIU01028083.1:0-19484 GCA_004026605.1 Ondatra zibethicus | reverse complement strand
GAGGTAAGAGGGTGGTGGGAGGAGGAAGGGAAGAGGTGGAAGAAGGAAGGGGAGAGGTGAGGGGAAGGATAAACATGGGAGAAGGGAGGGAAAGAGGTGAGAGGAGGGGGAGAGAGGTAGAAGAAGGGGAGAAGAGGAAGAGTGAGAGGTAGGAGGAGGGAGAAGAAAGGGAAGAAAGAAAGGGAAGAAAAGGTACAGAAGAAATGGAGGAAGAAAGGAGGGAAATTAAGAAAAAGGAGAGGAAAGGAAGGAGGAAGAAAGTATAGAATCAAGGGAAGCTAGCAAGCATAGGGAAGGAAGGAAGAAAAAAACAAAGCAAAGACAATTGAAAGAAATGAAGTAAAAGTTAAAGACAAGGGATAAATAGCAAGGGGAAGAAAGAAGGAGGTAAGTTTAAAAGAAAATCAAAATCAGTGGAAACAAGAAAGAAAAGGAAATTGTGGGAGAGATGCTTTAAAAGGAGGGGCCAATGAGTAATTCAGGCCTTGTGGGGGAGGGGTATCAGGTTTTTAAGACAGGATATGTAGAAAGATTAATAATAGGTCTGAATTTTAGAAAAATAAACCAGAAAGAAAACCTACAACAGTATGGCAGAAAAAGAACTAGAAACAAAGTAAGAAAAGAAAAAAAATTAAAAGGAGGAGCCAATAAATTGTGAGCTCATGAAAAGAAATGGAGGAGATGAAGAATAGGCTACAGAGGGGGAGGGAAGAAAGTTTTTTTAAAAAGCAAACATGCACAAAAAGTAAAGGTAGAGAAAAAAACTAAAAACTTCAGGGAATGGAGCAGCAAGGGATAAAAGGTAAACTAATGGAGACACAATAAAGAAGAAAGGTGGGAACTAGTGAGATCAAGTACACTATGGGAAGGAGACATTTTGAGAAGCCAGCAAGAGTTGAAATAGAAATTGTAGGTAGATAGAGAGGCAAGAAGATAGTGTAAGGACAGCAAGAAAACCCTCAAGAGAACAAGAGGGGACAATAGGCACAATAGGGGAATTCAAAGTGTAAGGGGATAAAAATACACAGGTGATGATAGAAAAGCAAATTAGCATAGACTGGATACTAAAAAGAAGCTAGTAAATTAAGACACTATAAAAATGCAGGTGGGAAAGCAAAGGGTTAACAAGCAGGAATCTGTGGAGCTAGAGAGATGATTCCTTGATTAGGAACATTTGCTGTTCTTGCAGAGGACAAAGCTTGGTGCCAACACCCACATCAGGTGACACAGATGCCTGTAACTCGAGTTCTAGGGTTCCCGCACCCTCTTCTGGTCTATGCAGGCACCTGAATACGTGAGCTGCACATACATACACTCAGGCGCACACACATATACACATTGAATAAAGTAACAGGAGCTTGTAAATGGAGGAAGACAAAGGGGAGAAGTGGAGGGAGAGTGACTGGAAAAGTAATGAAGACATAGGAAGAAGAGGAAAAGGGGAATTAGTGAGGCTAAGTGAGAGAAAGTAACCTGAGAAGGCAAGAGAAGAAAAGGGCAAGGTGGGGAAAGCTTAAAAATGAGTAGGAAACATACAGTTTTTAAAATTTGGCAATTGATCATGAAAGAAAAATGAAAAGGAGCAAGTAAGTGAAATAGATTTGCAACAATAAAAGATTTAAAATTCAATCAAAATATAAACACAGTAAAAGATAACAGGCAACACCTTAGCCAGGGAATAGGGATCTAGCTCAGCAGTTAAGAGAATTGGCTGCTCTTCCAGAGGACCCAGGCTTAATGCCCAGCACTCACATGGTGGCTCACGCTGTAATTCCAGATCCAGGAGATAGGAAGCATTTTTCTGGCCTCAGGGCACCAAGCACATGCAGTGCACAGGCACACATTTGGCAAAACACCCGTACACATAAAAAATTATAAAAATGTTTTAAAAATCCATACTTACAAAAATAGGTAAAGAGATGGGAAAAATTAGTATGTGGAGTCAGTAAAAAGACAGTGTGAGAAAAAGGAAAGACAGGAAAGAGACAGGTAAAGGTGGATAGAATAACGAGTAAGAAAGGAAAGGAAATGAAGATAAGGGAAAGGAAAGAGGACAGAAAGTGAAAAGAAGAAAACAAGAAAGGGAGAGAAGGGGAGGAAGGGAAAGAAAAAGAAAAAAAACCTTCAAAAAGGGAGTGAGACCAGAAAGACATGGCACAGACCTGTAATCCCAGCACTTGGAAGGTGGAGGCAAGATAATTATGAATTCAGGGCCAATCTGGGCTACATAGTGAGTGCCAGGCCAAACTGGGCTACAAAGTAAGAATTTGTCTCAAAAGCGGAAACCAAAAGTGATGTAGAAATGAGAGGAGTGTTGAAAAAGAGGAGTCAGTAGGGAAAAGCAAGTTCAATTGTTGGTGAAAGTCAAAGGTTTAAGAGTAGACAGTAAAATCTAGAACAATAAATGATTGGTTCAAACAGACAAGACTGTTAAAGGAGAAAATAGCATAAATTAACCGGGATTTTGCACAGAAGTAGTAAAATAAAAGAAAAACAGAAGCCAGAAAAGATAGTAAAGAAGAAAGGGGGTATTCATAGAAAATAAGAGCCAGCCAGCAGTTAAAACCACTGGGGCAACTGCAATAAGAGAGAGCCAGACTTCCAACAGACCACAGGCTGGTGCAAACTTAGTCAAGGGGTAGAGTGGAAATTCCTCCCGAGTTTCAGAGGAGAGGGGCAAAGGGTGGAGAGGATCTAGTTAAAAGAACTTCTGCAAAAGACAGGCCAGGGTGATGGGCTAGACCCTGAGGAGTGGAAGAGAACAGGGAGCCAGGCTGGGCACTGGGGACAGTGGTGTGTGAACTCATGCACCAGTGGTTTTGTTCATGCTGGGTTTTCTATGGCAGTGCACTGATGGGCCTAGCAGAAGAGTTACTAGCCAGACTCGTTTGGTCAGCAAGAGTCTTGACCAATAGGGAAAGCAGAAACATCAGAAGAACAAAGTAAAACAGAGTGCTTGCACCAGCTGTGTCGGGGGAGAGACGTGGATGGAAGGACAGATTGTAAAGGGGGAAATTTGGGGCCCAGGGATGTAGGCTCAGGTCCTCCTTTCCATTCCCAGAACTACAAAGGGATGAGAGGGGCTGTAGTGATGTAGGAAAACAGAAAATGAATGCCAAGTCAGAAAAATAGGAAAAGAAAATGGAAGATGGGAAGAGAAAGGAGAGAGGACAAGGGTACGGGAGGCATGAAAAAGTCATGGAACGAGGCAGAAATGAAAGGCAGCCTGCAAGCAGGCAAAAATAAAAGGAAATATGAGTTAAGGAGACATAGACAATGACAATACAGGAAGGGAGGGACTTAGGACGATTAGGTTAGAAATTTTTAAAGAACCTCATACAGCGTTGGTAGTGGGGAGAAAGCTACTTTCTGAAAGCCTAAAAACACCATAAAGAAAGATAAGAAAAATGTTTGACAGTTCTGAAAGTGAGTAATTACTTTGGTAGTCATACAGTTGCTAGAACTTTAAGAGGAAAAGCCAGTAAAAGAAAATATTGGTATGAGATAGGGAGGGGTGGGGGAGCAATTGGTTCAGTAAAGCAACTGATAGTTGTAGAAAGGAAGCAGGGTTTCAAGATCAGCTTTCAGTCTCCCGTCAGTCTGTTGAAGCTCTTAACTCACCAAATGATTTAAACCAAATCCAGATAGGTAAGAAGAAGGGGCTCCTTCCCTCTCCCTTACTCCTTAACTTTTTCCTGTCTTTTTTGTCCTCCGTGATCCATAGTACTGGTCTTTGCTTTTATTTTTGTTTTGTTTTTAAAAGTCAGTAGTAAAGACAAGACAAAAATACAGAGAAAGGGAAAAAAGAAGAATGTGTACTCAAATACAAGCAATATGAAGAGAATTTAAAGGGAATAAATGAACAAAGAGAAAAGGAAAGCATAGAAAGGATGAATCAGTGAAGAGTTGAAGGAGAAGGAACGTAAGGCTGGGATGTATGGACTAGTGACACAAGGCAATTGTATGGTAGGGGACAGATTTTAGAAGTAGGAGCCATGAAAAAGAAAGACAAAAATAAACCCAGAAAATATATCATTGTAGATAGATAGATAGATAGATAGATAGATAGATAGATAGATAGATAGATAGATAGATAGATAGCAGGAAGACAGTGGGTAGTAAATAGAGTTAAGAAGGAAAGGAAAAACATAAAAGTTAGAATCTGGTAAAATAGTATATAAAACAGAATGAGACAATGGAATGAGAAGAATTTTAGAGGCAAAACCAGATAAAAGATGGAAGAAACATTCACGTACAATGGCAACTGTAGTGGTTATACAATGGTTATACAACTGTATAGCCAATGTATATATTGTATATATACATTGTATATGTATGTATATTATATATTATATTGTATATTGTATGCGGTTATAGTTACAATGGCAACTGTAGTGGTTATAGTTACAAGTTGCTGGGGCCTCTAGACAGTAATGAAGCCCTTGGTCTTAAATTGAGTGCTTCAATCAATGCCATTTATTAAAAAGAGAAAGTTCCAAGAGAGGACACCATTAAGTGGCACATGGATACATGCCATTGGTGTGGGGGAGGATAATTAGGGCAAAGACAGAGCTACTTCAGGCTAAGAAAGGGTACTGAAGATTGACAGCAATCAGGGTCCCTATTTGGAGGTCTCTCTAATGACCTATGGTAAAAGGTAGAAGACCCATTTCAGGTTATGTGGACAAACCACCTGACATCTGATGGATCTCACAACACAAAGGACACTCAGAAGTGAGAAAGTCCTCCAAGCTGAAAGGACCACATAAGCCATTGAGTTAATGCTTTACCGTTGAGCTTTAATGTTCGAATGATGGAGGCCAAGTAGATTGGAGAACTTGGAGGAGATAGTGAATGTTTAACTGGAGAAGATCGTGAATATTTAATTGGAGATCAAGCTTAGTAAAACTAGTAGGCATGAAGAAACTCTAAGGACATACCAAGACGTTTTGGATGGTTCCAAGGAAGGGCAATGGTTCTCAACCTGTTGGTCACGAATGCTTTGGGGTCACATAGCCGATATCCTGAGGAAGCAGAGGCAAGTAAGTGTGATCTCTATATGAATTCTGGCTCAGCTTGGTCCATATAAGTTCAAGCCAGCCAGGACTCCTTAGTGAGACCCTGTCTCCAAAAGGAAAATAGTTAAAGAAATTAAATAATGAAAAAAAAGAATACATTGAAGAGAAACACAGAAGATCAGAAAAAAGCAATGATTGGGAAAAGCTAAACATAATAGCATTAGAGGGAAGAGAGAAAAGCGGATAAGAAATGTTTCTCTAGGGTGAATCAATAAAAAATACTACCGCAAAATCTAATGAAAGTATGAAAGAGAATTACATAAGCTCTAAATGGGGACATCATTTTAAAATTCAGGAGCAGGAAAGAAAAATAGAGACAGTTAGCTGATAGGTAGGTAATCGGTAGATACATGGGTGGGTAGGTAGACAGATGGACAGAAAGATAGAAATAGACAGATAAAACATGAATTATAGGTAGAGAGACAGATGCAAAAAGATGGATACAAAAAAAGAAGACAGTAGAAAAGAGTGTGACAAAAATAAAGCTAAGGAAGAAGACAGTTTAAAAAGACCAATCAGTCCAAAAAATAAAAGAAAGCAAAAATGATAGAAGACATAGGGGAAATGTGAGGAATAAAGGGGAAATGAGGAATGGAGAGTTCTTGGTAAATGTGACTGGATAAATAAGATGGAAGATACGTGGGAAGGAAGAAATAATGGATGAAAGGAGTACGAAAAGGTACAAGAAGTAGGTTTCTGGCTGTCTGGCCGACTGGCTGGCAAGAAAGAAGGAAAAAAGGAAGGGGGGATAGTAGATATATGGATGGATAGGTAGATGGTGATATAAAAGCCAGTAGACCTAAATGTGTGAAGATAATATGACAGAAATTATGTGTATGGGGGAGAAACCAGTAGAAAATGGGGAGTCAGAATGAGCGTTTCAGAAGGAGAAGAAAGAAGGGAGAAAAGATAAAGGAAACGTAAGGGGAAATAAAAGAAGAGTGAGAAATAAATGAAGAAAAAGGGATAGAGGTAGCCAAGACTGTGGGTAGAGTAGTAGCAAAGATAGTAGAAAGCAAGACAGATGTAAGGGAAGGAATAAGGGATGAAGGGAATTGCAGGAAAACAGAAGAGAATGAAAGGTGATCAGGCATAGAAGAAAGGGGGGAGAAGAAAGAGGAGGAAGATGGAAAACACAGAGATTATGGGGATAGGGTAAATGAGGCATCAGGAGAGATATTAAAAAGAGACCTTTGGAAGAAGACGAAAATAAACACAGATTAATGGTGATGGCTAGGTAGACAGGAAGAAATGTATGGATAAGACAGGAAGACACATAAAGCATAGATCCAGGGTTGGTGGCACATACCTGTAAGTCCAGAACACAGGTGATGCAAGTAGTAGGACCACCAGATCAAGTCCAGCCTGGAATACATAACTAGAACATTTCAGAAATATAAAGAGTAACATAAATATAGTGACAAGTAGGTAGTGTGGAGACATGTAAGTAGCTATTTTCAATGATAGGCCAGCAGATAGACAAATAGGGAAGTAGATAAAAGTGTAGGTGGGTAGGTAGTTAAACATATAGATTGAGATTTAAAAGGCATAAAAGAGCATCAAGGCATGAAGCAGATACAAAGAGTTACAGTGACAGAGATACCAAGAGTAAAAGGGGTTTTTGTTAAGTCAAAGAGAAAGGAATCTAAGAATGACAGGAAAGGAGGAAGAGGATGGAGGAAGGAAGAGACAGGTGAAATGGAGCAAGGAAGAAAAGAAGAAAGGCAAGCATGATAAGAGAAACAATGAAATAGAATGCAGAGGGATAGAGAAAGAACTAAAGGACGGAGGAAAATAGTTCATTGTGATAAGTCTATAGGAAAGAGTATATTTTAAAAAGAAGTGTGAGAGTAAGAGTCAGGCATCTGGAAGGGCAGTATTTGTTTTAAGCAAAAGCAAGGAGGCTGGGAAGATCGCTCAGTGGACAAAAGCGTTTGCCTCCCAAACATGAGGGCCTGCATTCAAGTCTCCGGAACTACATATGTTCCGTGACAGACCTTGTCACAAGGGAGTAAGGTAGTGATAGAAGAGGACATCCACTGTCCTTCTCTGGCCTCTGTATGCATGTGTATGAATGCACACACCCACACATGCATGCACAAACACATGTAGACAGCACACACAGTACATGCCAAAGAAATAAAATAAAACTGAGGAGAGCAGGGAAATACAGAGGTCTGAATGGAAAAATTCAACCGAAATATAGATGCATTAACTGAATAGCAGGTAGAGAAGAAGTGAGAATAACTACAAAATAGAGGGGAAAAAGAATGATTTTTTTCCTTAATAATCGAACAAAGGAAAAATACAAAAGTAAGAAATAAAAGAGACAATGAAAAGTAAATTAAAGAAGAGCATACATAAACAGGAAGAGTCAGGAAGAACTTAGTATCTACAAACAAAATGAGAAGAAAGTCAGAGGCAAAGAGAGAAAAGAAGGGGAAAGATATAAAGAGAGGGGAAAGAAGGGCTAGGGGCTGTGGCTCTGTGACTTAGTTACTTTGCAGCCAGGAGGACCTGAGTGTCATCCCTGAAACCATGTGAAAATGGTATGAGGGCATAAAAATGGTGTAGGGGAACAGGATTGTAGTACAGACACTGAGGGTGCAGAGACAGAATCTCTGGGGCTCCATGATCAGCTAGTCTGGCCTGGTTTGTGAGTGCTGGGACAAACAGAAAGCCTGTGTCAATGGAAGTGAATAGCCTTGCTGAGGGTGACACCAAAGCTGCCTTCTGACACACACACACACACACACACGCATGCACGCACACACACGCACGCATGCACACACTGAAGAAAAGAAAAAGAAGCATCCCGAAGTGTGAAGGAATTGGTAAGAATAAAGTATGCAAACAAGATGATGAGGAAAAGCAAAGGCAGAAGAGAGAAAGATCAAAAGCAGAGAAAAGTTTTTAAATGACTCAAGACTCATGGGGACAAAAAGGAAAATGTTGTGAAGGAAGGGCCAGTAAAATCTATTTGAGAAAAGTAGCTGAAGAAAGATGGAGGGACATGAGGGACAATAAAAGAGTAAGAAATGATAGCATTTGAGAAGAAAGGAGCACACTCAAGAGGCCGAGGCCGGAGAAACACAGCAAGTTCCTACAGGCCTGTGTAGTTTACATATGGAGGTCAAATCCAGCCTGGAGCAACGGAAAGGGAGGGAGGAGCAGAGGAAGCAGGGAAGGGGGAAATGCTGGAGGACAAGGAAAAAGGGGTTCATTGTAAATCAAGAGTAAAATGCTACTCCAGAAGCAGGAGACTGAGTGGATGAGACTTTCTACAAGGAGTTTTAAGTGTGCAAAATGTGTGAAATGTAACAAATTAAAAGAAGATGTGAGGGAGAAGAAAGAAGGATTCTAAAGATGACTTTAAAGGGTATAGAAAATCAGATGAGTAGATGGATAGGTAAAAAGGCAGACACAGACTGCACCTTAAAAGGCATAAAACTTGAAGGCATACATGTAAAACATACAGCATACAGTCATATGCACCATATGGTAAAGTATATTTTAAAGTATGCCAAGTAGAAGGCAGGCATGGTGGCACACATCTTTAGTCCCGACCCTCTGGAAGTAGAGATCTCTGTGAGTTTGAGGCTAGCCTGGTATATAGAGAAAGTCCAAGGACAGTCACGGCTACATAAAATGACCCTGTTTTGGTTAAAAAAAAAAGGGGGGGGGAGCTGGGTGGTGGTGGTGCATGACTTTAAGACTAGCACTCAGGAGACAGGCATAAGTTTGAGGCTAACCTGGTCTACAGAGTGAGTTCCAGGACAGCCAGGGCTGCACAGAGAAACCTTGTCTCAGAAAAAAATAAAAATAGAATTATGCTAATAGAAAAAAATTGAATAATGAAGAAAAAGGGAAAAGAAGGGAACAGAAGGAAGTGAGAGCTGGAGGGAGAAAGGGAGACGTCAAGCAAAGTGAGAGATTAGGAGCAAACAATGAAGAAAAGAGAGAGATAGAAATTTAAACTTGTAAGTCTGTGAAAAGTAATGTTTTAAAAAGAGCATTTGAGTATAAGACAAGGTTAGAAAGGTAGAATTAGCAAGAAAAGTCAAATCGTAGAGAACAAGATAATACAGTGATGCATATGTAAGACGTCAGCAAAGTTGTACAGAAATAAAGATGGATGAACTGGGGACACAGTGAGCATACGAATGACAGAGGTTCTAAAAGAAGGGGCCAATTTTATTTTATTTTTAATTTGTTTTACTTTTTTTTCATATTACATACCAATCCCAGTTCCCACTCCCTCCCCTCCTCCCATTTCCTCCACCTACTCCCCGCAGCCCCCCATCCACTCCTCAGAGAAGGTAAGGCACATTGCTTTGGGGAAGGTCCAAAGCCCTCCTTACTATATCTAGGCTGAGCAAGGTATACATCCAAAGAGAATGGGTTCCAAAAAGCCAGTACAAGCAGTAGGGATAAATCCTGGCCCCACAGGAAGGTGCCAATTTTAAACGTGAAGGAAAGACAGTAAAATAAAGAAGGCAATGACAGAGATCGAAGAAAAAAGGGAGGAATTTAAAATGAGTCAGTAAGGAACAGGGATAGACAGAGGATATAAGAGGGAAAGCCGATAAAAAATCGAGGGCAATGGTGCAGTGTAAAAGAAAAGTTTGAAGTAGGAGTTGGTGAGGGGAAGGCACATGATTAATAACTAAAGGGACAGCCTGCAGCTAGGAGAAAAAGTTAATTAATAGTAGATATGGGAACAGACCAGTAGAAAAGTAAGTGTGAAAAAGAAATAGAGAGAAAGTGGAGGAAGCAACAAAGAGAATCTAGGGTTACAGATGCAGCTCAGTTGGTAGAGTGCTTGCTTAGCTTGCACAATGCCTTGGGTTCAATTTCCAACATCACAGCTAGGCATGGTGGTACATACCTGTAATACAAGCACTCGTGAGGTGGAGAAAGGAAAATCAGAAATTCAAGTTCATTCTTAGCTACACAGTGAGTTCAAGGCTAGCCTTGACCAAGGAAGAGTGAGTCAAGAATTGTAACTGCAGATTATAATAAAATATGGAACAATCAAATATGTTCTGTAAAGAAGGAGACAATGAAATAAATATAGGACTAAGAATAAACGAGAAGGGGTGAGAGAAATACAGGGAGGGATTGAGCAAGTTTTACAAGAGAAGCGGAATAAAGGCTATTTTAAATGGTAAGAAGAGAGAGAGAGGAGAGAATTTGAAGAGGCACAGCAAGCAAGAAGAGATGAGATGAGACAGAAAAATGCCATTTTTACTAAACAGTCATGAAGAAGCTCCTAATACAGTTCAAAGTGCGGCCCTCTGCTTCAGATGCTGGGCTACATTAGGGACATTGCTCCCTCTCTTCAGAACTACTGATGGCTGCTTCTAGCGGAAAGGTTTTAAGTATACATTTTATGTGGTAGTCACCTCAAATCCTCTCAAAAAAAATAGTGGGCCTATAATCGCTTCTCTGGGGGATGAGGCAGGAGGATCATTAGTTCAAGGCTTGCCTGAGCAACACAGGACAAGACCATAATCGGCAGCTCCTCTACTTCCTAAGCTTCTGTTACAAACCCTTCTGTTACAGATAGCTCATGACATTGTCACTGAGCCGGGGGCATTCCAAGAAAGCCTGGAGCTAAAATTTGACTTTAAGTATGATAACTAGGAAATAGAAATTCGTAGGCATATTGGATTTTGTCATGATATCTGTGGCTTATAGTGCAAAGAAATATTCTGTGTTTAGCCATCACATGTTGTGTTATATATATTCCTTATACAAACCATGCCATATCATCTGTTGATCATTGGAGTCAACTCCCTAGTTACTCAGTTGTATTTTTCTCTCCACATTGATGAGTGAGCTAGCCCACTTTGCGTAGCTGACAACTCTCAAGTGTGGTTCACAGCACTGACTTCCACAGAGGCTCTGCTAGTGAGCTCATCTCTATACTTTGCCTTACCAGTGGGATCATGAGCAGACCTTCGCCTGTTCCTCTTTTCTACTAGCCCTTGCTCAGCATCCCTGCCCCCCTCTTTTACCCATCCAGATTGCTGAGCAGAGGTGCTAGGGATTGCTCTGAAGCCTGTGGCCCTATGAACCTCCTGAGGATCAAGGCCAGTGCCAATGTGCTTTCTTAATCTTCTCCTCCCTTAATCTCCCCAAGACTCTTCGGTCTTGAGCCTTTTAGACCCACGGTAATAGAGCATGCAGCTGGGAACAGATTTATTTTATTGGCCACATAAATTCCTATAGCACCAGAGTTTTCTATATTGTTATGTTGGGCCTTTTGGAAAAGCACTGCTGAGTAGTAGTAGCCATTGTAATATTCGACATTTTATCATTTTGTCATCTCCAGTGTTAAAAATAAATGTCTTTTTTTTTTAAAGCTTCTTTGACAACCCAAAAGAAACCAAGCGTCACAGAGCCAAAAACGTCTCAAGAACACCTGGAACAAAAATGTAACTGATATGTTATGATTGGAAATTAGTAATTAGTGGAAATACTGGACTTGCTAATAAGTCTTGTGCTTATAATGCAGAAAAGTCATTTATCCTTTTCCACCAAATGGTGTTTTCTGGGTAACACTCATAAAGAACTGTCACCATCTTCACTTCTCTAGACCACACCCCCTATTTACTCCATTATGCACCCTCCACACCCCCAGAGCAGGGCACACCACTTTTTTCAATGGGAAATCTCCAAACCCCTTTCAGAACCCTGACTTTCTCATGACTCCCACTACTGAACTTGTCTCCATACTGTCCTGTTACCAATGAGAACCTGAAGCAGCTGTTCAGTGTGTGCGTCTGTTGATGGCACCCCTCTGCCTCTGGTCCCTTTCTTTCACCTGGAGAACTGACCTTCCGGATTACTCCATAGAGGTTCTCCTTGTGCATCTGAAGCCCATGGCCCTGTGCAGTTAAGGACCAAGACCACTGTCCATGGTGGTCTCCTTCCCTTGGCTTTGAGCTGTTGAGACACAGTTACATGTGCCATTGGCAGCGGAAATAGTTCATTTGTCATTTATATTCCTGCACCATAGAATGTCCCCCTTGTTTCTTTTAGGAAGGCCCAATATTAGTGGTTACTGTCATTTTAACATTTGTCATATTCTCATTTATTCTTTTCTGGTTAATAATAAATGTCCCCCTTTAAGTTTCTCCAACAGGCGCAAGGACACCGAGTTTGCCTGAGGTGCAGACATTTCAAGAATTTTTGGAACCCAAACGTAATTGAAATTTTATCACTAGAAATTAGGA
The DNA here is from genome assembly GCA_004026605.1 of Ondatra zibethicus. Classification (NCBI taxonomy): domain Eukaryota; kingdom Metazoa; phylum Chordata; class Mammalia; order Rodentia; family Cricetidae; genus Ondatra; species Ondatra zibethicus. The sequence continues at coordinate 7,165 of PVIU01028083.1, read as the reverse complement.
ATTTGTGGGAATTCTGTAATCGGTAATGTAAGGAACTCTTCTGACTATAATCATAAAATCCTCTATCCTCATGCAAAATGGGGTATTTGGAGTAATGCTTACCATGAGTGGTCCTACCTTTGTCACCCTCTGACTCCCTAATTATGCACTTGGTGCTAATCCCACCACGCTCCAGAGTAAAACAGGTTTTGTCTTGTGGGTGACAACTCTCCAAGCCCCATGTCACAACCCTGCCATTCCTGATAGGCCTTGCTATTGGGTTGTCTCTGCACTTCTCCATTGCCAGTGTGATCCTGAGGCAGATCTTCAGCCCGGGCCTCTGCTGCAGCCATACCTTGCTCAGCAGCTCTGCTTCCCATGGATGTTTTATCTCAAACTCCATTCTTCTACTCGGGTGCATCCTACCTGTGGCCAGGGAGAGCTATGAATGCTGCCCAATACAAAATTGTAAACTTATCTAAAGCATTAAAAGATTCTTTTTGCAATATTGTTCACAACACTGTTCTACATTCCTCAAGTACCAATACTTCAGATAACAGCAATGTGACAGGATATAAGAGGCTTGGGCATACCTGCCTAGAAAACTAGAAAACTAATCTTTCATCTTGCTGAACAGAGATTCTTCTGATACTTGTGAAACTCGCAGCCTTACTTGTCACGTGACACCACATGACCCAGAAATGGTTTAATTGCAAGATATGTTTGCGCAACAGTAGGGTGTTCCCCATTCTTCCCGCCCTTTTCAGAAAATCTTGATTTGTAACTATGGTTTAATATTGGTCATTTTATTCCATCACCTCCACTGCTAATAAATGGCTGTTCTTTTTTTTAAAGATTACTATCATTCCAGTGCGAAGAAAACGAGTTTTGCTGAGCAGACGTTTCACGAACCGACTGAGCAAAAATGTAATCAAAATGTTACGATTGAAAGTTAGTTAAATGAAGAGGAAGCCCCCCAGTTCAAAACCCCAACTTTCCTGAATCTCCCCCTCCTTAACCCATCTCTGTACTTTTCCATCACCAATGAGACTCCCAAAATACACCTTCATTTCGTCTCTGCTACCGCTTTCCTCCATCACCACCTCTGCCTCCTGCAGGGTTCGCCTCGAAATACTTTATTGTACCTTGAGAACTCCCCTCCAAGATCATTGAGTTGAAGCTCTTGTTGAATGGGGGATCTACTAATGTTTCTGGAACCTGTGGCCCCAGAAACCTGAGTGGATCACAGCCCCCTACTGTCAGTCATTTCCGAGGCTGCAGAAATGTTATTCATTACGTAGATTTTCTGTAGCAAGAACATGTTCCTCCACTCCTGTTCTCCTGGTCTTTTGGAAAACCCCAGCTGACAGTAGTCAATTACCATGTTAATGTAATGCCATTGTATGTTCTTGTTAAAAATATGTCTTTTTTTTTTAAAGATGGTCCGGCAAATGCAAAAAGAGCCAGTTTTATTGACCAGAAATTCATTGAAGACCTTCTAGAAGCAAAATGTAATTGCAATTTTCTGCTTAGAAATCAGTAACTTCTGGGAGTACTGGATTCGGTATTGATCTCTACTGCATGCCATGCAGATAATCCCCTATCATATACCAAATGGTGTTTCGGTGAAACACTAACTTTGCCACCCTCTCTGTTGCTCTCTGGGTTCCACTCCCTAATTACTCAAGTGGTGTTGCTCACTCCACATTCTCAGAGTGGGGTAAGCTACATTTCCTGCTACTACTCCCCAACTCAGTGCAGAACAATGATCTCCCACCTTCCCCATACTCCCTGCTACTGAACATGCATCTCTACATTTTCACTCCCAAAGGAACTGAGGCAGTTCTTGAGCCTCTGCTACTGTTACCCCATGTTCTGCCTGGCAGGAAGAATTTACCTCTAACTTCACTTTTTTCTACCTGGTGAACTTGGCTGCTACATTGCTGACAGACGGTCTAACAATACTTTTGAAGCCCTGGCTTCTGGAAACCTAATATGGCCTTAGGCCCCCAGCCAGTGTCCTTGCCTTCCCAGTCCTGCCCTTCCTTTGGCTTTGTGCTTTTGAAACCTATATTAACATGTCGCAACATCCCTCACAGCAGAAATATTTTGTCCCATGTTTTTTCCCCACTCATGTTCCCCTTAGTACTTTTGGCAAAACCCAGTGGAGGTCTGTCGGTTGTCATTTGAATATCGGTTGTTCTGTCATTTCCATTTTTGAAATTGATGTCTCTTTTTCTTTTAAGATCTTTACCCAAATACTATGAGAAGAAGTTTCACCGAGCACAGACTGTCAGGAGACAATCTAGAACCAAAATGTAATTGAATTATAAATTAATTAATGCTTGATTGGTAATGGTCTCTTCTGCCTAAATATCCTCTATTCTAATCCATGAAATGACGTGTCCTATCTAGTGCTTATGAAAGTGTTGACCCCTTTTGTGGTCCCTTGAGCTAGCTTTCCCGGCAGCCAGTTGGATGCTCTCTCCATGCTTCTTGAGAAGACAGCTCCACTTTTGTGCAGATGACCACACTCCAAGCCTAGCTCAAGGCACAGCTCCCACTATGGTGGACTTGTCTTCGTTCTTTTCTGTCTCCTAAAAGATCCAGAGTCAGATATTCAGTGTCCTCCTCTAAAGCTAATACCACTTTCTTAGCACTTGGACCTTTCAGGGAGGGGTTACCCTGAGCCCTTGATCCATCTGGAAACCTATCTTATTACTTAACAGAGGTTACTGAATATTACTGAACAGAGGTTCCACTGATGTCTCTGAAGCCTGGCCCTACAAGTCAAGAAGGATCAAGGCACCTGCCAATGTGCTTTCTTAGCCCTGCCCCTCCTTTAGCTACAGTGGCATTTTCATCACTGGGAACAGAGGTGCTTTACTTACCACATATACTTCTTCAATATCAGAGTGCTCCCCAGTCTTTCTCCACTAGTTGTTTTAGAAAAGCCCAACTCAGTAGCAGTCAGTGGTTCTTTCAATGTCCCCTATTTTCGCGTGTTGGCAATTCCACTGTTAACTTAATTCTTTTTTTCTTTTAGCATTTCCATCAAACACAAAGAAAAAAAGTGTTTCAGACCAGGAATTGTTTTATGAACCCGTCAAACTAAAATGTAATTGAAATTTTATTATTACAAGTTAGTAATTAGTGGGCATACTGGATTTGGTAATGAGCTCTTCTACTAACAATGCTGCAAAGGCCTCTAGCCTCTTCCATCAAATGATGTGTTGGGGCAATGCTAACCAATGATCGCACCCTGGCATCCTCTGATTACTTGATTGGTGACCCTCTTCCCATATTCTCTTGAGCAGGGTGGGTATGCCACTTTCCCCAGTAGACAATTCTCCAAGCCCAGTTCAAAACAGTGACTTTCTGAAAGCCTGTGTGTCTGCTGGTACTGTGGCAGCTGCCACCCTTGCCGTTCAACTCTGTTTCCCAGGGAGGTTTTACCCTCATCTCTTTTTGTTCCACCTGGAAAACCCCCCTTAAATGTTGCTGACAGAGGGTCTACTGATGTGTTGGAAGCCTGTGGCAAAATGAACCTAGCAACAACCAAGACCTCTGCTGATATGAGACCTCAAGTGACAAAGTCATGTCACTGAAAATAAAAATATAAGTCACATATATTTCAACAGCAACAGAGTTTCCTCACTCCTCTTCCCTGGTCTTTTGTGAAAAGTCCAACAGTAGCAGTCTGATACCTTTTTAATATTTGTTATTTTATCATTTTGTCATTTTGACTGTAAAAATTTAATGTCTTTTTGATTTTGTTTAAGCAGCTCCACAAAATATAAAGAAAACAAGTTTTGCTGATGAGGAATCATTTCTACAACTCATGGAAGCAATAAGTAATTGAATTTTTATTCTTCTAAATTAACAATGTGTGGGAATACTGTATTTGGTAAAGATCTCTTCTGCATAATACAAAAACATCCTCTCTCTAGTTCAGTTGCATGATTCAATTTGGGTCATGCCTTTGAACAGCATCACTGTCCTTATCGCCTCCTGGATGAGAAACCCTAAGCCTCAGGTGCTATTGCTCTCTCCACACTTCCCCAGTGGACTAGACCATTCTTTGCAGCTCACAGCTCTCCAAGCCCAGTTCAGAACAGTGGCTTTCCCAAGCCCCTGTCTCTTAACATATCTCTGTACCTTCCTATTCCTAATAAAATCCAGAGGCAGATCTTCATTCTATGCCTCTGGGGCTGCCATCTATGATGCTGCCACCCACCAAGTTGCTCCATTGCTTTGTCTACAGAGAAGAGGGGTAGCCTCTACGTCCTTTGTTCCACTTGCGTAACTATCCTTCCTTAGTACTGAATGAAGAATCTACTGAAGTCTTTGAAGCCTCTGGCTCTATGAGACTAAGAAAGACCAAGAGCCCTGCTAATGTGCGTTCTGGATCTTGTGATTCCTTTGACTTTGAGTTTTGAGACATATGGTAGCAAGTCATATCACTGGAAGCAAAAATCCTTTATACACATATATTTCTGAAGCTGTGTACTATTCTCTATTCTTATTCCCCTGGTCTTATTCTAAAAACTTGAATAGCAATCAGTTGCCATTTTTAATATTTGTTATGTTGTATTTGCCTTGACCATTGTTAAAAATAAATCTCTCTCTCTCTTTTTAAAGCACCTCGACAATATGTAAAGAAAACAAGTTTCGCTGACCAGAAATCATCTCAAGAATCTCTGGAATCCAGACGTAATTGAAAATTTTATGATTTGAAATTAATTTGCGGCAATACTGGATTTAGTGATGGTGTCCTCTGTGCATTACACAGGATGGCGTTGTCATTTTGACATTTCTGCCCATGTTGACTGTGGAACATGCACAGGACCAGTACTATATGTTACATGTAGTCTTGCTTTTTGTTGCTGCATTAGCCACCAAGTTTCCTAACAATAGACCACTAGATTCTATTTGTGGAGCCTCCCTAAATGCCTCAGACATTCAGGGAGTCTCCCTGTTGTCCTGCTTCTTCCCCAAAGTTTTCATCTGGCTACAATGAAAACAAAAGAGGCATGTCTTTTGTTTTCACTCAGCTAGATGTGTATCAGCTGCACTGACACAGGAAGTAACTATAGCCACAGATTCCCAGACTCCTTCACATCCCACTAAATTTCAACAGTGTATCCATATGCTCCGCATGCACATTAAAGTTTGGCAAAACTGGATTCCATGTTCCCATGAAAGCAGAATAGTGTATTTGGATGAAACATCCTCTGTCTTTCCTGGTCTCCAGAGGATGTCCTTATCACCACTCTGAATGTCTTTGGCCTCTTCATATAGACAGTTGAAGGCTGTTACCAGCTCGTAATTTATACTCTTACCCCTAGTTTGAGTGGAGCTTTTTAATTCCCTTTTCTACACCCTGACAATTGTGCTTAGATTCTGCATATTTTTCGAGGTAGACCACCTTCATAGTGGCTCCTTGGAAGCTCCCTAGTTAGAGTCTTAGAGCTTTCTAGACATAGCTATACCACAGGAGAACCAAGAATGGTATAGGAAGTAAAATTCTAGAAAGATTACCTTGTACTCAGCCACACTCTATAGCCAGGTTGCTGTGCTGTGTCGTGGGTAACAAGGAGTCAAGGGTAGAAATAACCTACGAGACTTCCTTCCAGAGTCTTAAACAGTGGTCCTTCTTGTCTGCCCTCCATATTAACCAAGGTTCAGAATATGCCATGTGTGAAGCCAAACTGATACCTTTGCTCTCCCCTTTCTCACCACCCTTCCATCTTCCCACCACTTCTTGGCTGTTAATGGAGTGACATTTCACGAGTAATTGTCCCTAAGTGATATCTCCCTTCTTTTCTGTCCAAGATAACTCTTAACGGTAAACAAACATATCTCCAGTACACTGCATGTTAGTCAAATTTCTGATTCTATGACAAAATACCGGAGAGAAGTCACTTAAAAAGAGAACAGAATTAGTTTATATGAGAAAATCGACTGTCAAAAGAAAGATTTAGTCTGGCTCATAGCTTTAGAGGTTGCCATTCATGACCATTTGGAGCTGTTTCTTTGAGCTTGTGGCAAGGTACTACAGCATGGTGGATGGGGAGGGGGATCTTGCTTACCTCATACAAGACAGGAAGTAAAGATAGGGAATGGGGCAAGCATTTAAATATACCCATCAAGGACGTGCTTCCTGTGACCTAATTTCCTCCAGCTCATTCCCACCTCCTATAGTCTGCACTACTCCCGATAGTACCATCAACTATGGATCAAGTCTTATGCACTTTTTGAGGTCAGTTTAATAGATCAAACCACAGGGCTGGAAGGATGACTTAGCCATTAAGAGTACACACTGTTCTTTCAGGGGTCCCGTGTTATTTCCCAGCACCCACATGACAACTCACAACCATCTGTAACTCCAGTTCCAGAGGACTCCACATCCGTTCAGGCCTTTTGCAGGCACTGAATATGGTGCACTTAGATACATGCAGGCAAACCACTTAAACACATAAAATATTTTTACTAAATCATCTAAACAACAGTACTATATGAGAATTTTCTGAGCCAAGCAGTCCTTACTGCTACATAAAGAAGACAAAATTTAGGGTAATTCTAAAGATAATTGTGTACCTTAAAAGGCATCACTACTGTCTTCCTATTTGGGGTGACAGGTGCTGAATGTTATCTTGGTATTTATAATGGCATTTCTTGTGTCATAAATCCTAATCATGCAAACCCATTCTCTACCTCCAAACACAGTATATATATATATATATATATATATATATATATATATATGTACACACATGTATATACATGTATATACACATACATATACATACACAGGAGAAGCCAGATCGCCATATTGAAAGCATACTCAATGTAAAAAAAATGTAAACTATAGACAGTATACAGTAAACCATTCAGTAACCTCATAAAACGACAAAAATCATAAGCAGATTTTATGAAGACAACATAGATGGCAAATAAACATGTGAATCTTTAACATAGTTAGTCATGTGGGGTTAGTGAAGATCTTCTCCCATTCAGTAGGATGCTTTTTTGTCTTAATGACAGTGTCCTTTGCTTTACAGAAGCTTCTCAGTTTCAGGAGGTCCCATTTATTCATTATTGCTTTTATTGTCTGTGCCACTGGGGTTTTACATAGGAAGTGGTCTCCTGTGCCCATGTTTTGCAGGCTACTTCCCACTTTCTC
>PVIU01028082.1:0-19485 GCA_004026605.1 Ondatra zibethicus | reverse complement strand
CTCTCAGAGTGGTAAGTCTCTATTGATGAAGACACCAAACACTTCAGAAAAAGATCCCTGAGACCTGTTAACTGAACTGACCTGAACATTTCTTTCTGAAGTCTAACTTCCATGGTACCAGAAAAAGTCATTCAAGCTTCAAAGGAAGGAGACAACCTACACAGTCTTAACCCAGCTTGATACCTACAAACCCACAACAATAACTAGCAGGATATGATAACCCTAAAGATGCACTATTGACAAACATACCTTAGTGCTAACCACAAGCTCTCCAATTGAAAATAAGACCCACACATCAAAAGGGATACCATATCTTGCGGGGAAAACTACCTAACTACTCAATTCTAGAGAAATTGTGGTTATTAGAGGAGAATGTATACCCACTAAACCAGCATAATTATTAAACCAGCATAATCTGTAACAAAGTCTATAAACATGTCTTTATACTCACAGATAAGTGTAGTCATCACCCTTCATCAATGGAATTCCCTTTACAGATGGAGACCACTTAACAAAACCATAATCAATCAAACCACAGAGTTGTGTAGCCCACACTCCCACACCCCAGTGAAATTTGAGTAAGAGGAGGTGGAAATATTGTAAGGGCCAGAGAATCAGAGAGTTTGCTATGAGATTATGTCTCCAAGTAATAACAGAAGCATTTCCCATAATGTCTCACCAACATGTATGGACTAGCAAAAACCCAAGGTCTCAAACCTAAATAAAAAAAAAACCCCTCAACTAAAGAATGATGAGGGTAGTAGTAATGGTCTTCCTCATGAAGAGTACACACTTATTGGCTATTCAAAACCAATGGTCAAACCTGAAAACTTGCATACAAGTAAGATTATATAGACTGAACAGGTTGTGTCTATATACATTGGAATATACATGTAAATGTATCTATGTAACAGTGAGAAAAGAGGCCATGGTTTGAAAGAGAACTAGGCAGTGTATATGGGAGAGATTGAGACAAATAAAGAGAAAAGGTAAATGATGTAAGTATAATCTCAAGAAATATTTTAAAAATCACAAGGTTAGAAAATTCTTAAATCTATTAACCAGGAAACCCTAATAAAACGGAAAAATTCTAGATATATCTGGGTCAGAGAAATTAAACCTAGAAGAGATCCAAAATGTAAACATGCTTTTAGAAATAAAGAGATTGAAACAGCAACAAAAAAATTTACAACTATAAAGACATTGGAACCAGATGGGTCCTCATCAGAATTCTAACAGACTTTTAGAAAAGAACCACGATGAGCAGTTCTTAAATTCTGAGAAAAATCTGAGCTGGGATGAACACTTTCAAACTCCCACTGTAGAGCCAGATGTACTCTACTACAGAAGCTACGTGGTCGCAAAGAAGATCTTTAGCAGTATGGTAAGTAGTAGCAGTTTTTCCTTGAGGGCTTATCATGTGTCCAGCCATGGATTCTAGGTTTATGGTGCAATGCAGGAGTTCCCAGAAACTGAGCTATTTTAGATCCAGTTAAGAAGGTGTTGGAGGTTCCTAAGATGCTTGTGTTTCTACGGCACTGTTAATGTTTAGCTGCTAAGCCTTTTATGTTGTTTTGAACCATTTTTTTTCAGAGAAAGGCAATTGATAGCATGTTCCCCTTGCACAGTTCCTCACAAATTTGTGAGAGTTATCCCTCAGGGAGGCAGCGTTCAGATCAATGACACTTTGATGAACATAGGGTGTGGTGTCTTCAGCAATAGGATCTCACCCTGATGTTCTAGCAGGTAACCAAAACAACGGCATTAGCTTTGTAGGTCTCTTGGAACACACTAACAACTCAAGTGGATGTTTTCAGAGTGACCACTAGTTATTTTTAGCTAATTTACAGGTCAAGGGGATGTATTATCCCACTATGTGGAGTAACTGCTCTAAAACAGTATAAGTTTTTCTATGTATTTTTAAGTAGGCATATAAAATAATATGCTTGCTCTTGTTTCTCAAACATCCTCAGTGTTACTTATGCCCCTTTTCCCTCTCCCTGTGCATTGCTCTCCCTCTTCCTTCCCTTTCTCTATGTATTCCTCCCTGCCCTTCCCTCTTTCCATGTAGTACTCGCTGCCTATCCTCCAGTCAAGTCTCCCTACTTTTATTTTTCCCTTCATAGCACCTGTGTCCTCTTTCCCTCTTTAAAGCTATGTCCCCGCCTCCCACAATGCTCTCTTTATACTTTTCTGGCTTCTGTGGTTATGCAATGTTAAACATTCAAACTAAGAATGAATCTACAAATAAGAGGAAACAAAAGGCATTTAATTTTCTTGACCTGGGTGACCTCACTAAGTATAATCTTTTCAGGTTCCATTAATTTGTTTGTAGATTTCATTTTTTATAGCTGAAAAGAATTGCATACTTACAACACCTTTTCATCATCCATTGGTGGATGGCTAGGCTGCTTTCATGTCTTAGCTATTGTGAATAGAATGGTGAGGGACACGGCTGAACAAGTACATCTGCAGTGGGATATCAGGTCTTTTCCACATAGCTCAATCATACAAAATACCACATTTAAGCTTTTTTGAGATTTTCAACCCTGATTTTCTGAGGGGCTGCATCACTCTGCAAGCCCACAAACACTGGATGAAGGTTCCTCTCCCCTTCATCTCCACAGGCATTTGTTGTCAACTACAGTGTAGATTTCAGAGTTTTCTTTGTTTCATTTTTTTGTCTTCATTATTTGTTCAAATCATGGAATCAAATTTATTAATGATCTTTTCCATTATCTTTTCTTTAGTAGTATACAAATATCACAAGGTAACAAGAAATTGAGAGCTAATCAACAGATGACACAATCCTTCCTTTAAATAAATTTTCCATTTTATAGAAAATAATGCATATCTCTGCCATTCCCAAGCAGCTTAGAGGTGTCTTAATCCAGAAATTTTATTTATTTAATTGTGAAAAATATGGTACCTCCAGTTATAATCAGACTGATAGCATGGATGTTTTTGTCGTAATAGAGTTGGTTGCTCATTCCTGGACTCTTAAGTTGGTTAAGTTCTAAAACAATAGGTTGCAAAATCACTCACCCAGAAAAAAATAAATACTGCAAAATTAAGAATATGAAAAACCTACTAAACCCTTTAAAACACCTGCAGAGTAGCAGCATGGGGCTCATGGGGACCAGCAGGGCTGTTGCTTGAATGACTGATTTCTACCTCCAAGGAGCTTGGCCACCACCATACATATTATGTCCTTGAGAAGCTCACCATGATTGCAAAATGACTCTGAGTCCAAACAGAAATCAAACAAGAAACCACTCTCATCTTCAGGATTCAGGATCCTGTGTTGTAGGAAGACCACTTGTTTGTTCCCAGCTGCTCTGCCCCGAAATAACCACATAGAAACTATATTAATTAAATCACAGCTTGGCCCATTAGCTCTAGCTTCTTATTGACTAACTTTCACATCTTAATTTAACCCATTTCCATTAATCTGTGTATTGCTATAAGGCTGTTTACCAACAAGGTTCTGTCCAGCAGTGTCCATCTCTGGCGGGGCTCCATGGCTTCTCACTGATTCCACCTTCTCTCTCCCAGCATTCAGTTGAGTTTTCCTTGCATAGCTCTGTTCTACCCTATCAGGCCAAGCCAATTTCTTTATTAACCAATGGTATTCACAGCATACAGAGGGGAATCCCACATCCTCTTTTCTGTTTAAATAAAAAGGAAGGTTTTAACTTTAACATAGTAAAATTACATATAACAAAACAGGTATCAAGTAAGAATTATAGTTAAAATATTTATATCTACTTTGCCTTTTATCATAACTAAGAAAACTATAAGTATATATTCTTCAACTCTGTCAAAGACTCCAGAAGGATATAACATTACCTAAGTAAACAGGAAGTTTATTGTAAGCAACTTCTAAAACTCTAGATTTGACAGAGTTATCTTGCTGCCTGGACAATCACCCAAAGTTCTTCTGTACCGTTGGAGCATCCATCTTCATCTTACAGGCCCATAGTATACAGCAGACTCTTCCATGAAGCAGGAAATTTGAAGATCTGTTCTGCCTTGTAATGACAAAGTCCATCAGTTGCTTTCTTCTGGGTCCTGCAGAATCTCTGGCAGACTCTTTTCTGAAGCAGGAGCCCTGAAGGATCATCTCACCTTTAGGCAAGTTCAGTAGTCATTTCTCTGTGGGTCCTGCATGTCTAGCTCATACAGCATTGCATCAAGCAGTCCAGGCAAGAACAGTTTCTTACCCAAATGGCTAACCAGCACCATAAGAGGCCTCTACGGTGCCAATCATCCTCTTTAACTCTCTACAAGACTTTAACTGGATGAGACATAAAATCCATCTATTCATAGAATTATCTCAAGTCTGTAAGTGCTAATTTTGATAAAGGATAAGGCCTAGAGAAAAAAGACAAACCCAGACTTATGTCAATGTCCTGGCTCAGATCACTAAGAGCCTTACGCCCATCATGCCCTGCCAGTGTTCATATCCTGCGGTTACTCTTCCAGCCTGTAATGACTGGCAGAGTTAATGTCCCTTTCCACACCTCATGAACACAATGAACTCATCTACAAGCTGAGCATCTACATGCTGGGGACTCTCAGGCAAAATGGATCTAGGGATCACTCCAGTTTATCTCCCAAGCTACTATCTGAACTCAAGAAAACATACGGACTCCAGGGTCTTCAGCTGCTTTTCTTGAAAAGACCTATCAACCAGTGCAGAGATTTTTATTCATATCTGGACTTTATACAGACAGTATTCAATAACTGTGCTCTATTCCATGGCAGAGGAGTAGCTTAAGTTCCTTACAGGGACTCAGGGATGTGAAATATAAATGTACACATCTTGAATCTGAGCATATTTTCATAGAGAAACTTCTGTGGCAACACCTGTAACACAGTCTCCTCAGCAAGAAGATAAGAGGGGAGAGCAATACACAGGTTATCCCTGCCAGCTGTTAAAAAACAGGAAGCTCAGGGACTATCATAGTATCAGGTTTAAATTAGCACGAACAGAGACCATTGTCAGCCAAGGGAAATACTGACTAGTAATGCCAACGGCATTATATATGGCATCTATAAAGCAGGTATCTCACCAGATTTTTTTCATTTTTAATTGATTTTATTGAGATATACATTTTTCTCTGTTCTCCTCCCTTTGTCTTCCCTCCCCCTCAGCCATCTCCCATGGTCCCTATGCTCCCAATTTACTCCGGAGATCTTGTTTTTTTTCTACTTCCCATGTAGATTAGATCCATGTATGTCCTTCTGAGGGTCCTCATTATTGTCTAGGTTCTCGGAGATTGTGATTTGCAGGCTGCTTTTCTTTGCTTTATGTTTAAAAATCACTTATGAGTGAGTACATATGATAATTGTCTTTCTGGGTCTGGGTTACCTCACTTGTTGGGATCATTTAGAGTCCTGGCCTCCAGCTGCTCTTCCCTGCTAGCGATCTTTTCTTTCCTTCTGATTTGAGTTACTGAAAGCTGTGCTTCACGAGTATGTGTTGCCTTGAGAATCAGAGGATAAGGTTTTCACCTGTTGGCCCATCTGACTGTTGGGTATATAAGCCTCCATGGTGCTACTGAAAAAAGGGCTTCTTACTAGTGACCAGAGGTTCGTGTCTCTGTCTCTCTGTCTGTCTTTCTCCCTGTGTGTCTTTGTGTGTTTCAACCTCCAGCCCCTTGCCCGAAGCTCGCAAACTGTATGGTAGCGCATAGAGCAAAGACAAGTGTTGTGCGCTGCAAATGGAGGTTCCACTGTGATCGGGAACTAGGGAACGCTGAGAGGTCGCCCTCGGAAGGTGAGGGTGGATTGGGGTATGTGTTAATCCTAACGTCCTTCGCTCGGGTTTTGGTTCCAGGCTGTGCAGGCGCCACAAGTGGTAGTCCAACCGAGAAAGAGGGATAAGTGGACAGGGTCGTTCCCCGGCCGGCGGGGATTTATTGAGTAATTAAGATGGGAATTGTTAGCAGTATCTTCTCTGCCTTATTCAGAGAACAGTCAGTCACTAGGGAGGAGTTTGATGATTTCGAGTTTGTAGAGGATAGTGAGGAATCATCGGAAGATGAGGAGGAAATAATATGTAGGGAAATAAGAAATCTCCGTAGAAAACTGAGAAAATGTAAAGCAAAAAGAGATTCACACCCAACTCCCTTGGCCCCACCGGCTTATAATAATGAAGGGTGGTGATCGAAGTTAATTAGGGGCTCTAACATTGAACAAAAGAAAGGAGTTTGCTTCCGTCCTGCACACATGGTGGCACCAGTAATGGAGGTGCCAGACACCAACAACTCGGGGCAAATAATTTGCCAACATTTTGCAATACAATTTAAAGATATGAAGCAATTGAAGGAAGCTGTTGCTGCATATGGGGCCCAAGCACCCTTCACATTGGCCGTGGTGGAGTTTTTCTCCGCTCTGAATTTAACACCAAGTGATTGGCAGCAACTATGTCGTGATGTCTTATCTGGGGGAGATTATCTCCTATGGCGAGGGGAATATCAGGAAAATTGTATGCAAACAACTCAATTAAATGCTCTAGCGGGTCAAGCTCAACGTAATCTAGATATATTAACTGGGGCTGGGGCTTATGCTGATTTGCAGCAACAAATTCTTTATGACCCAGCAGTATTCGCCCAAATAGCTGCAGCTGCCACTAAAGAGCATACCGAACAAAGCAGCTAGAGATCAATTATCAAAAGTCTTACAAGGCCCCTCTGAACCATTCCAAGGTTATGTAGATAGACTGTTAAAATTAGCAGGAAGATTGTTTGGAGATGTGACAACAGCCATGCCTATAATAAAGCAACTTGCATTCGAAAATGCCAACAAATTTTGTAAGGAAGCCTTACGCCCTCACAAAGCAAGGAGTTTGAATGAATATATCAGGATATGTAGAGATATAGATGAGCATTTCATTCGAGGCCAGGTTATGGCAGCAGCTATTAAACCTTGGAGAAACATACGAGGACAGGGACTGAGGGCCAGAGGCCGTAATTGTTTTAACTGCAGAACTCCTGGTCATTTTCGAAAGGAATGCCCACAGCTGATGATGAGGGGAAGGAAGAAACCTAGCACGTGCCCTAGATGTAGACAGGGAGTGCATTGGGCTACCGATTGCCTCTCTAAAACAGATGGGAAACCCCTGCCACCTATAATTAATCAACAGCAGGGAAACTGGCAGAGGGCCTGCTCTAGGGTCCCAAAATCTGTGTATGGAACAATGACAGCGGGACCACAGGGACGGTACCCCGGCAGCGGCTGTATCCAGTTCCTTCCGCAGAGCAATCCTTTCACATTGCAGACCTTGTCAGAGCCACACCAGGGAGCACAGGATTGGACCTCTGTACCTCTGCCAGAGCAGTCTTAAGTCCACAAATGGGAATGCAAGCACTCCCTACAGGAGTATATGGGCCCTTACCGCCAGGTACCATGGGATTAATATTAGGCAGAAGCAGTACCCTTTTAAAGGGGATCCAGATACATCCTGGGATAGTAGATGCAGACTATCAAGAGGAGATTAAGGTTATGACATCTGTCCAATGGGGGGTGGTGGTCATTCCTCAAGGCGAGCGGATAGCACAATTAGTGTTGATATGACATGTTGCCTGGGAATACTGACCCCTTATCCCCCCAAATGCCTCTAAAATTGCTTATGCGGAGTATAGAACAGGTACATTTACAAAGGGTAGATTACACAATTAGCTTCTATTTTATTTATTCTAAATTTTTTAACTGTGGATTGTGAGGGTCACTCAGCCATGGAAAGACATTGGAATAAAAGTTCTCAGTCCTTAGGATGGGTACGATGGGAAGACCTTATTACAGGACAGTGGAAGGAGCCCACGCCCCTGTTGGCTAGGGTGAGAGGAGCTGTTCGTGTTTTTCCTCCAGGAACGGACAAGCCCATCTGGGTACCAGAGCGATATCGGGCTGTGGAGAATGATGGGAAAGGATGAGCCCGAGAATGACACCTGTCGTCCTCTGAGCCTCCTGGTGAGTCCCAGTCAAGCGGAAGGTACTGTGTGAAGCTGGTAAGGAACCCCCTTGTATTGATCAGTGAGCCAAGCTAGTTTTTTGTATTCATCTTTTTATTCCTCAAACTATACTGCTGGAACTGCTTTAAGCAATATGGTGATAGAACAGGCTTCTATTAATCAAACCTTTTCCCTTTGTGAATGCTTTATGCTTTGTTACATTTTTGGGGCTATGAATATTACTTTAAAGGAATCCTAGGCAAGTGACTGTAGTTCCTATCTTTCTTTTTTGGAATATTTCTCTGTGAGCCCAGGCACTATTAAATCCTGTGTTTATGTTTTAGTTTTCTTTCTTTTTTCTTTTCCTTTTTGTGGTATGGAATAGCACCTTTGGGGGAAAAGATATTCTTGGTTGTTCTTTCAGAAACTGGCCTCAGTGCTGGGATGACCACTCCAGTGCTGCATTGTTGGTTCGGGTACCAGCCATCATACCACTGCTAATTACCCAAAAGGCTAAGCAGACTGAGATGACCCTGTATCGAGAGAAACGAGATTTTGGAGTAACAGCTGTGGCAGTTGCTGTCATTGCGGTGTCTGGCGTTGCAGCCATGGTTGCAGGACTGGCAATGGCACAAACATCGTTGGTGTCGGACACTGTGGATAAACTGGAGAGACAAGTCAACGATGCTCTCCAGACTCAGAATGCCCTGAATGTCCACATAAAATTTGAACTTTTGAATTTAAATCAACAGACTGCCCTATTGTAGGAGCAGGTGGACTTCTTATGGCTTGTACAACAAATGTCTTGTTCACTTTTATCATTCCATTTGTGTGACATCTGTTAATATTGCTAATGCCTCTTATGTGAAGAAACAGCTCAATGGTTACTTGAATAGCCCTTGGAATGTTACAATTAGCACACAGATTGTCAATACCTGTGTGCCCCCTGTTTTAGCCAAAGGGTTGGTTGAATATCATAGCCCAAATGGGAGGCTGGGTCCAGTGGTGATTGGGGACCCTCTTGCTGGCAATCTTAATGCCTGTTGCCATGGGCATTCGTCTCTGAATTCTGTGTAAGATCAGACAATCCATAAGAATGCAGCATATTGTCACTTAGCAAGTCCTTCTGAGCCTGTTGGCCAGTAACTCAGATGTACCCCAGTTTTGGTTGCAAATACTGCACAAACAATGAAGACTCCTCCATAGATGGGCAACTTCTACAGAAGAGGGCCCGCCTAAGACAGGGAAGGGGCCTCCCAAAGACAGGTAAGGGTTTACTCTTCTGAGATGACCTAAGACAGGAGGGTCTTCTATCTTATAAAAAATTTAGGGAGGAGATGTTGGGATCATTTAGAGTCCTGGCCTCCAGCTGTTCTTCCCTGCTAGTGATCTTTTCTTTCCTTCTGATTTGAGTTACTGAAAGCTGTGCTTCACGAGTATGTGTTGCCTTGAGAATCAGAGGATAAGGTTTTCACCTGTTGGCCCACCTGACTGTTGGGTATATAAGTCTCCATGGTGCTATTGAAAAAAGGGCTTCTTACCAGTGACCAGAGGTTCGGTCTCTGTCTTTCTCTCTGTGTGTCTTTGTGTGTTTCAACCTCCAGCCCCTTGCCCGAAGCTCGTGAACTGTATGGTAGCACATAGAGCGCAGACAGGTGTTGTGCACTGCACTCAATATGTTTTCTAGCTCCATCCATTCGCCTGCAAATTCCAAGATGTCATTATTTTTTTCTGCTGTGTAGTACTCTATTGTGTAAATGTACCACATTTTCCTTATCCACTCTTTGGTCGAGGGGCATTTAGGTTGTTTCCAGGTTCTGACTGTGACAAACAATGCTGCTATGAACATAGTTGAGTACATGTCCTTGTGGTACGATTGAGCATCCTTTGGCTGTATATCCAAAAGTGGTGTTGCTGGGTATTAAGGAAGGTTGTTTCCTAATTTTCTGAGAAATTGCCATACTGATATCTGAAGGGGCTGTACCAGGTTACACTCCCACTAGCAATGCAGGAATGTTCTCTTTACCACACAACCTCTCCAGCATAAGTTGTCATCAGTGTCTTTGATCTTGGCCATTCTTTCAGGTGTAAGTGACATTTCCATAATGGATGGAGAGACTCTCCCTTTAATCAGACTTCCTTTCCTCTCTCTCATTGACCTGCATTACCAGAATTGCATGCTAGCTGAGATCATTTCTCAGAGCCCACCTTCCTCAGCTCTTTTCCTGATTCAAAGTTCCTGATGTCTCTTACAGGTGTTGGAATTTTGCACAATATCATGGCATGTTTTGAACAATGTGAAGATATTCTTACTGCAATTCTTATTCTTCATGTCCTATGTTTAAGAAATATGAGCATCGGGAATCAGACTTTCACTTTCGCAATCTCATTGTCATGCTCTTCCCCATTCCTAAATCTCAGTTCCCTGTGCCCCTCCTCAGAGTCTTTACTGTGACAGAAGAGTCCATCTTTCCCTTTTTTCTCCTTGTTTTCTTAAAGCATTGTGGTTGCCAGCTGCTGAGACTTTGCATATGGAGAACATTGATCCTTTTCTCCCTTCACTTTTTCTTATTTATAGTTTTTCCACTACCACCTCTAAGAGTTCACTGAGATCCTCAATATATGTATTGAAATTTCCAACAGAGGAAGAATCTCAGTCCCAAGCTAGGGACATCTGGGGGAGCAGGCCTAAGCCAGCAACCCCCAAGGAAGCAGGCCTGAGCCAACCACCTCCATGGGACCAGGACTGAGGCAGTGACCTCTGTGGGACCAGGCACAGGCCAGTGACCTCCATGGAAGCAGGCCTGAGACAGGAGCAGCAGTGGAAGCAGGCCCAAGCCAGCAACCTCTGCTAGAGTAGGCCCAAGCCATTGACCTCTGCAGGACCAGGCCCGAGCAAGCAACCTTTCTAGGACAGGCCCAGGTTAGCAACCTCTGAAGAAGCAGGCACAAGCAAAGGACATCCATGTGAACAGGTCCAAGCCAGTGATCTCTTCTGGTACAGGCAAGAATCGGTAGCCTCCACAGGAACAGACCTGAGCCAACCACTTTTGCAAGACCAGGCCTGAACCAGTGACTTCCATGGCACCAGACCAGAGGCAACAACCTCCACTGGACCAGGTCCAGGCCAGTGACCTCTGTGGAAGCAACCCAAGCAAGAAACCTCTGTGGAAGTAGGCCTGACCAACCTCCAGGCCAACCTCTGGGAGCATGGAGCAACCGCCAGAAACAGTGTGACCTATGGGGTACTAGAACCATGACCCTGACTCTACCATGAGGAACAACCATCTGAGTCTTGGAAGAGTGATCACCAGAGACACAACCTCAGCTACATCAGTCAGAGGAAAATATGTGTAGACAAGGTAAGAACATACTCAAATCCACAAAGAGCAACACAACACCAACAAATCTAGTGGCTCTACAACAGCAAGACTTGAACACCCCAACATAGATGAAGCAGAAGAAAAAGACCTAAAGATAACTTTAGGGAATGTTTGAGGCTCTTAAAGAGGAAATGAAAATTTCCCTCAAAGAAATGGAGAAAATGACAAATGAAAAATTAGAAGAAATCAACAAATCCCTCAAAGAAAACCAAGAAAAAGTAATCAGACAGATGAAAAATGATTCAAGACTTGAAGACCAAAGTAGAGACAATAAAGAAAACACAAACTGAGGGAATTCTGGAAATGGAAAATATGGAATATTCAGGAACAACAAATGCAAGTATAAACAGCAGAATACAAGAGATGGAAAGGAGAATCACAAATGCTGAAGTTACAATAGAGGAAATAGACTCATTGGTCAAAGAAAACATTAAATCTAACAAAAGTTTAACACAAAATATTCAGGAAATATGGGACACCATGAAAAGACCAAACCTAAGAATAATAGGAATACATGAAGAAGTACAACTTAAAACACAAAAATATATTCAACTAAATCATAGAAGAAAACTACCAACCTGAAGAAAGATATGAATATGAAGATACAAGAAACTTATAGAACACCAAATAGACTGGACCAAATAATAGTCACCACATAATATTGTTTCTTTACTCTGTTCAGTGTTTTGATTAAGAGCTGCAAAGGAAAAAGGCCAGGTAACATATAAAGGCAGACCTATCAGAATTATGCCTGACTTCTCAATAGAAACATTGAAATCAGAAGGTCCTGGTCAAGTGTTATGCAGACATTAAGAGACCACAGATACCAGCCAAGACTACTATACTCAGCAAAATTTCAGTTATCATAGATGAAACAAGATATTCCATGAGAGAACCAGATTTAATCAATATCTAGCCATAAACCCAGCCCTACATAATGTACTAGAAGGAAAACTCCAACCTAAGGAAGTTAGCTATGTCCACAAAAACACAGACAAGAAGTGATCTCACAGCAGCAAATCCCAAAGAAGGTAAAAAGACACAAAACAGCATCATCAACAATGAAAACTAAAATAACAGGAACTAGCAATCACTGGGCACTAATATCCCTTAATATAACTCACCTATAAACTCAACTCACCCATAAAAAGACACAGGCTAACAGATCGGATATTAGAACAGAATCCATCCTTCTGCTGCATACAAGAAACACAACTAAACTTTAAGTACAGACATCACCTTAGAGTAAAGGGTTAAAATTTTTTCTAACCAAATGGACCTAAGAAACAAGCTGTTGTAGGTATCCTAATGGCTACAAAAATAGACATCAAACTAAAATCAATTAAAAGAGAAAAAGGACATTTCATATTAGTCACAGAAAAAAATCCAAGAGGAAATTTCAATACCGAACATCCATGCCCAAAATATAAGGATACCCTCACATATAAAAGAAATACTACTAAAGCTTAAATCACACATTAAACCCCACACACTAATAGTGGGAGACTTCAATACTCCACTCTCACCACTAGACAGGTGTAATAGACAGAAACTTAATAGAGAAATAGGGGAAACTAACAGATGTTATGACTCAAATGGGCTTAACAGACACCTATAGAACATTCCATCAAAATGTAAAAAAATGTTTTTCTCAGCACCTCATGTAACCTCCAAAATTGACCACATGCTAAGTAACAAAGCAAACCTCAGCAGATACAAACAATTGGAATAATCCCATGTATCTTATTGGATCACCATGGCTTAAAATTAGAATTCAAAAGCAACACTAGTTTCAGAAAGCCCACAAACACATGGAAATTAAACAGTGCACACCTGAATCCCCAATGGGTCAAGGAAGAAATAAAGGAAGAAGTTAAAGACTTCCTAAAAGTCAATGAAAATGACCACAAAACATACCCAAATTTATGGGACACGATGAAAGCGGTGTTAAGAGTAAAGTTCATAGCACTAAATGCCTACATGAAGAAGCTGGAAAAATGCTACACTAGTGAGTTAACAGAATGCCTGAAAACTCTAGAACAAAAAGAAGCAAACTCACCCAGGAGGACTTGAAGACAGAAAATAATCAAATTAACAGCTGAAATCAGCAAAATTAAAAGAAAGAAATACAAAGAATCAATGAGACATAAACACTTTCAGTAATGTAGCAGAATACAAGATTAACTAAAAAAATTCAGTAGCCCTACCTTATACAGGTGGTAAGTGGGCTGAGAAAGAAATCAGAAAAACATCATCCATCACAATAGCCACAAATAACAAAATATCTTGGAGTAACTCTAACCAAAGAAGTGAAAGACCCGCATGACAAGAACTTTAAGTCTTTGAAGAAAGAAATTGAAGAAGACACCACAAAATGGAAAGATCTCCCATGTTTTTGGGTAGGTAGAATAAACATAGTAATTATCTCTCTAGAGAGATTGAAAAAAATATATTTATGCCTTGATTAAGAAAAATACAAGCTTATCCTTACTGAGATAAACCTCATAATGAATTATGATAGATATATAGAAAAAACCCATAAGATATCTAAGACGCTATTGTAAAGAGTAGAACTACATTCACTACTGTTTTAGATATTTTTGTTGTTGTTGTTTGTTTTTATTTTTTATTTTTCCATTCAAAAATTGACCCTTCCTCCCCTTCTCCCATTCCCCTCCCGCTCCCCCACTAACCCTCCTCCTTTCCCCTCCATCCTTAAGAGAGGGCAGGGTACCCTGCCCTGTGGGAAGTCCAAGCCCCTCCCCCCTCCAACCTGGCCTAGGAAGGTGTGCATCCAAGTAAACTAGGGTCCCCAAAAGCCAATACATGCAGAAGAGACAGGTCCCAGTGCTATTATCAATGGCTTCTCAGTCTGTCTCCATTGACATCCACATTTAGAGAATCCCGTTTGATCACATGCTCGTTCAGTCCCGGTCCAGCTGGATTTGGTGATTAGATCAGGCACACTGTCTCAGTGGGTGGACCAACCCCTTGCGGTCCTGACTTCCTTGCTCATCTTCTCCCTCCTTCTGCTCTTCAACTGGACCTTGGGAGCTCAGTCCATTGCTCTGATGTGGCTGTGATTCTCTGTCTCTATCTCCTTCCATCGGACAAATTTCTATGGTGATAATTCAAGATATCATCAGTGTGACTATGGGACAAGGCCAGTTCAGGCACCCCTCTCCTCTGCTGCTCAAGGACCTAGCTGGGGACATTCCTGTGGACACCTGGGATCCTCTCTAGAGCCAAGTGTCTTGCCTACCCTAAAATGGCTCCCTTAATGTAGAAATCTTCTTCCCTGCTCCAATATCTGCCCTTCTTCCATCTCTACCCTCCCACTCCTCCAAGCTCTCCCCAGTACTTCCCTTCTTCCTCTCCATCCCCTTCTCCCCTTCCCCCAACCTGTGCTCCCAACTTTTGCCTAGCTATCTTGTTTGCTTCTAATTTCCAGGAGGATCTATATATGTTTTTCTTTGGGTTCACCTTGCTATTTGGCTTCTCTAGGAATGTGAACAATAGACTTAATGTCCTTTGTTTATGGCTAGAGTACATACCATATTCATCTTTTTGGGTCTGGGTTATCTCACTAAGGATAGTGTTTTCTATTTCCATCCACTTGAATGCAAAATTCAAGATGTCATTGTTTTTAACCGCTGAGTAGTATTCTAATGGGTATATATTCCACACTTTCTTGATCCATTCTTCCATTGAGGGACACCTCGGTTGTTTCCAGGTTCTGGCTATTACAAATAATGCTGCTATGAACATAGTTGCACAAATGCTTTTGTAGTATGATTGGGCATCTCTTGGGTATATTCCCAAGAGTGGTATTGCTGGGTTCTGAGGTAGGTTGATTTTCCTGAGAAACCGCCACACTGATTTCCAAAGTGGTTGCTCAAGTTTGCATTCCCACCAGCAATGGATGAGTGTTCCCCTTACTCCACATCCTCTCCAGCATAGGCTATCCTTGGTGTTTTTGATTTTAGCCATTCTGACAGGTGTAAGATGGTATCTCAAAGTTGTTTTGATTTGCATTTCCCTGATCGCTAAGGAAGTTGAACATGACCTTAATTATCTTTTGGCCATTTGACTTCTTCTGGTGAGAATTCTCTGTTCGAATCATTACCCCATTTTTAAATTGGGTTATTTAGAATTTTAATGTCTAGTTTCTTGAGTTCTTTATATATTTTGGAGATCAGACCTTTGTCTGATGTGGGGTTGGTGAAGATCTTCTCCCATTCAGCAGGATGCCTTTTTGTCTTAATGACTGTGTCCTTTGCTTTACAGAAACTTCTCAGTTTCAGGAGGTCCCATTTATTCATTGTTGCTCTTATTTTCTGTGCCACTGGGGTTATACATAGGAAGTGGTCTCCTGTGCCCATGTATTGCAGGCTACTTCCTACTTTCTCTTCTATCAGGTTAAGTGTGGTCAGATTTGTATTGAGGTCTTTAATCCATTTGGACTTGAGTTTTGTGCATGGTGATAGATATGGATCTATTTTCATTCTTCTACAGGTTGACATCCAGTTATGTCAGCACCATTTGTTAAAGATGCTTTCTTTCTTACATTGTATAATTTAAATTCTTTGTCAAAAATCAGGTGTTCATAGGTTTGTGGGTTAATATCTGGGTCTTTGATTTGATTCCATTGATCAACATCTCTGTTTTTATGCCAATACCAAGCTGTTTCCATTACTGTTGCTCTGTAATAGAGTTTGAAGTCAGGGATGGTAATGCCTCCAGAAGTGCTTTTATTGTATAGGATTGTTTTGGCTATACTGGGTTTTTTGTTTTTCCATATAAAGTTGATTATTGTTCTCTCAAGGTCTGTGAAGAATTTTGTTGGGATTTTGATGGGGATTGCATTGAATCTATAGATAGCTTTTGGTAGAATTGTCATTTTTACTATGTTGATCCTACCAATCCAAGAGCATGAGAGATCCTTCCATTTTCTGGTATCCTCTTCAATTTCTTTCTTCAAAGCCTTAAAGTTCTTGTCAAATAGATCTTTTACTTCCTTGGTTAGAGTTACCCCGAGATACTTTATGCTATTTGTGGCTATCGTGAAAGGTGATGTTTCTCTGATTTCCCTCTCTGTTTCTTTATTCTTTGTGTAAGGAGGGCTACCGGTTTTTTGGAGTTGACCTTGTATCCTGCCACATTATTGAAGGTATTTATCAGCTGTTGGAGTTTTTTGGTAGAGTTTTTGGGATCGCTTATCTACACTATCATATCATCTGCAAATAATGAAAGTTTGACTTCTTCCTTTCCAATTCGAATCCCCTTGGTCTCCTTATGTTGTCTTATTGCTATTGCTAGAACTTCAAGCACTATATTAAAGCGGTATGGAGAGGGCATGGTTGTGTGTGACAAAGAAGCCCCTGCAGCAGGAGCTGGAGGTACCCTGCACTTTCTTGCGGGGACCTTCTGGCCTGGCGGGCACACACTCACCCCTCTGAATCGATCACCTCAGCTCAGGAACAGGGACTTCTGGTGGGCCAAGGACCCTGCAGAGGAAAGGGCAAACTTGGGGGGGAAGGCATGATCGTGTGGGACAAAGAAGCCTCTGCAGCAGGAGCTGGAGATGCCCTGCGCTCCCTTCTGGGGACCTTCCATCCTGGCAGGCACACACTCACTCCTCTGAATTGATCTCCTCAGCACAGGAACAGCCTGTTTTAGATATTTATCTTGAAAAGAGAATTTCTCTAGAAAAGTGTTCCGTTTAGGAGATGTAATTGCAAGCCATTTACTTTATTTGTGTTTACCATAAATGTTTGCCATGCCATTTTCTTTTGGACTCTGTGTGTGTGTATGTGTGTGTGTTGTATATAGTTATTGTCAAACACATCATTATTCTTGCTTTCATTCCATGATTTTCTTTCTAGAATTAGAATACTTATAATGACACATGTACACGAAAATTTTAAGAGATGATTAAAAAGAATTTTTTAAAAATATGTAGAAACTGATGTGAATATCTGGTAATGAGTTTGCTGTTTGGGTTCCCAAGTTGAGTATTATTCTGTCAATAATATTGTCTGAGTGGGGATTGCCATTAAGGCACCACTGTAACATTCACTGGCAGGAAAACAGCTGGTAAGTCAATATTCCAGCCCTTTTTACAGCTCTGTGATCATACAACATAGCCTCACGTTTCTACATTTCTTCATGGCTGGGATGTAGCAGCATTGACAGAAATGTCTGTGTGAACATGGCTTGTGGGTAATAGAAGATCATCCCTTTGTATGTATTCTGTAAGGCTTCTATGGCTTTTCTGATATAACTATTTATTGGATATTGGGAATCAGTTTTCTTTTTCATACTTTATCCTCCTTTGTTATATCCTCCTTTGCTACACACACACACACACACACACACACACACACACACACATACACATATGTTTATATGTGTAGCCAAAAAGAGAAAGTACATATGGCTTACCATTTTCCATCTTGGTAATCCGATTTCATATCAGCATGCTGTTTATAAAGTGTGTAGCCTTTTGAAAAGCGTGTCTGTTTTTAATCTTATATCAGAATGACATTCTTATTGTTCTTCTTTGTTGGTGTCTTGTATTGGCTGTTGCACTTGTTTGGAGGCTAAGGAACGTTTAGTGCCTGGAGTACTCCTAGAGGAAGTATTTCAGGAGGAGTGGGCATTGAGTGTTTTCAACCTTGCTGCACTTGCAGTTTGCTCTCTCTGCTTCACATTTGCCATTATATATGCACATAACAATGATTAATGTAAAAAGAGTCCAGGAATTTGAAAGAGAACAAGTTGTGTGTACATGAGTGTTTTGAGGGAAAAAAGGGAAGGGAGAAATAGCATAATACTATAATACTATAAAATAAAAGAAGTATTTAAAAAAGACTGATCACACGTCACAAAACAAACAAGCAAAATCAAAACAATTTGACCTCCCAGCTTGCTGCTATGATTGCCTGTCACCACACTTCTCCCACCGTTATGGACTCTGCCTCTGGAACCCAAATCCAAATAGACAATCCTTTCTAGAGTCTGCTGTTTATCTGGGTGTTTCACCATAGCAATGAATGGTGACAATTATACTATTCCAGTCCCCAGAGGCCCAAGACCTGGCTCAAAGGTGATGGTATCTATGTTGGCTGCTGTACTCTAAAGATCAACATGTGATACCTTTATGTTTGAATGTGCCCAAGAATGATCAACATACTTGGGACTACACAAATGCCAACCTTACTGGATAAGTTAACACTGGCAATAATCCTTGCAAATGCCAGAGGCAGCAGCACTTCCTAGAGGTCATTTTGTAGTATATGGTGAAGTCAAGGAGCCCTGCTCTGAGGACTTCCATGGATCATGTGAACCTGCCAGCAGTCTGTTGCACAAATTCTCACCTACTCATCCTTTCCTTCTCAAACCTTGGGCAGGCACCACAGTGGATCCAATATCCATTACCATGATGAGGATTATATCTACCCTCAACATGAAG
The DNA here is from genome assembly GCA_004026605.1 of Ondatra zibethicus. Taxonomy (NCBI): domain Eukaryota; kingdom Metazoa; phylum Chordata; class Mammalia; order Rodentia; family Cricetidae; genus Ondatra; species Ondatra zibethicus. The sequence goes on along the minus strand of PVIU01028082.1, from coordinate 670 downwards.
GGAGAAAGACTGGCCCACTCCTATGGTTGGGTCACCACTATGTTCTAAGCTATTTTGATCCCAGTATGGCTACCAAGTACTCCTTCCTTCACCATCTGATATGATCTTGTGGTCTATGGTTTGAATCAATCTAGGATGAACTGTGATCAGGTTTCAATGTCTTCTGCTTGGAAATCAATTTGGAGAAAGTAAAGTTTATGAGAAAAAAAACCCCGAGAATATCATGGTGGAGACAGATGGAGAGTACATTGTGTACGGAGCCTTTACTCACCTCACCAACAGGTTATTTTTTTCCATATTCTTTTATTCTTTTCCATTCAAAAAAATTTACATTTCCTCCCCTTCTCCCAGTCCCCTCCCACTCCCCCTCTCCTCCCTCCTGCTGCTTCCTTAAAAGAGGGCATGGTGCCCAGCCCTGTGGGAAGTCCAAGGCCCTCCCCTCTCCATCCCGGCCTAGGAAGGTGTGCATCCAAATCGACTAGGTTCCCAAAAAGATAATACATGCAGAAGAGATAGGTCCTAGTGTCATTGTTGATGGCTTCTCAGTCTGCCCCCATTGGCAGCCACATTTAGAGAGTCCAGTTTGATCATATGCTCGTTCAGTCCCGGTCCAGCTGGATTTGGTGAGCTCCCATTAGATCAGGCACACTGTCTCAGTGGGTGGTCCAGC